>JARHVA010003104.1:82500-110000 GCA_037957365.1 Torreya grandis
AATTGCATGTGTTTTTACTTAATAATAGTAATAATTTCATGAACCTATTGGTTAAATAAATGTTATCCAAATCTCACATTACTGGAACTAACTAGTGAGACAAACTTCACTAGCTTACTTAACACCACCAATGCTAGATGACGGTAATCCAATCAAGTGGTGTATATGAATTTGATTGATCTTAGAGATAAAAATCTATTTGAAAAATTTGGCCAAATTAATGTTTAGATAAACATTAAAATTTCACATGGATGATTTATATGTTTGTGTGATATCATATTTAAAACTTATTTCATTATGATTCACATCATTTAGTATAAATCTTACAACACACATGTACTAGCATGTCTCTCTAGATTCTTGTACCATCACCATCTACCAATCCATGAAGGGAGGGTCATTCCCTATTTAAGGAATTGTGTAGGGAATCAATGGTTTATGGTTGGTGTGTAAAAGTGCTCAGATGATGCTCTCTCTCCCCACTACAGTACTTGGATATTTTAATTGGGATTATCAAGGATACAAGAGTTAGAGTGACTCAAGCTCCTTGGAGAATTTTATTTGTCATTTTATGTATATGTTGAGGCATCTCAACTGTTGGAATGTAGTTTTTTTAATACATTAACACCAATGGCCTGTAATATTGTACCATCTATGGATGAGTTTAAAAATGAATACTTTCTTTTTACTTTTATGTTAATTTACATAAGTTGTTTGTGATCAGTAGTTGTTAATGCTACATGTTTACTTGTGTTTAATATACTCTGATTGGTATGTTAAAGTCATTAATTATATTCTTGTGGTGTAGTCTAATGAAATAATAAGTGTTGTGTAAATATTTGAAAAAATAGTACATTATTCTAGTAAATCCCTATGGGGATGTTACATTGTGGTAATAGAGTTGTGGCTCAAAATATAGGACTTGATGAGCCCAATAACATTTTCATATTCTTATTTTACCATAAATAAGAATGGTGTGAGAAATAATATCAAGTGAGGGTCCTTACAATGTTAATAACATCAACCCTCTATTTGATCTTAACCAATTTACCACTAAATAAATAATAAAGTTAGGTCAGATTCTTGTAACCATGAATGAGACTAGGAATAAATTCATAGCCATGTAATAGGAAATTCATGGACTTGAGGAAGAATACCAATAAGATGATCCTGAAGATAATCCTATTGAGTAGTAAATACCTCAAGAGTAGAGATATGAGGAAGTGCCTCAATGTGCAAGAGCACATCTAGCCCCAAAATTGGTAAGAGATATGAAAAACGTGAATCCACATAAGTTTGACAAAGCCATTATAGTATATGGAGTTGAATCTTGGCTAACCAAAATGGAGAATTATTTCTAAATTAGAAACCACTATGATGTCACCAAAGATATTTGGGGAGCTTATCAGTTAGCTAGAGAAGTAGCTATGTGGTGGGATAATAAAAAGTTGGAAATGAATCTGAACTCAACCACCATTGCTTAAGATTATTTTATAACATTATTTAGATCATAGTGGATTACAAATCTTTATTTTTAATCAAAAGTTGACATATTTTCAAACTATAAAGCAAGAAGACTTTTCGATAAATGAATACTAGGAACATTTCCCCAAACTTATAAAATGTGTACCTTAGTACTAAGTAGATGAGAGGTTCAAGATTAGGAAGTTTATCATGGTATTAATACCCTAGATTGGTGAAGAGGTGGATGTTCATGGCCCATCTTCCATGGACCAAATCTTTGAGAAAACATTCAAGCAAGATCAAAAGTTGAAATCTCTTACTCAGATTAGGGACAAGTTTAAGAAAAAGTTTGGAAGTTCAAAGCCATATTTCAAGAATAAGAACTAGAATTAAAGGAGTGGAGACTCTAAGAGTCAATTGAAGAATCAAAATACTAAATTAAATAGTGGTATAGGTAGTGATAAATTAGTAATGGTTCTAAGGGTGGTTTCAAGGGAAACAAACAATCTGATAAGAAGTGACCACTATGAGGTTTCTATATCTATGGAGGTGACCATTTTATGCAATAATGTACCTAGGATAAGTTGAGTAACAAAGGTTTTGCCTCTCATCAAGGAACTTTTCAACTATGTATTCATTCAGTAGTTGATAATTAGGAAGCTGAATTACAAGCTTCACCCATATAACTTTCAAGTATTTTGTTTGAACATTCAATTTCCATTTTGATAGATACAAGGGATAGATAATGTTTTATAGCTCCTATAATTTTAAATAAATTTTCTAGGAAAGTTGGTGTAATGGTAAATGCATGGTTAGTACAATATGGATATAACTCTAAAGTATAGGTTAACAAGTGTTTAATTGAAGCATAAATTAGTTTATCATAATTTACAATGATTTTGGATCTTTATGTAGCACCACTAGGGTCATATTATGTGACATTAGGTTTCAATTAGATTGCAAAGCATAAAGCCAATGTTGATTGTTATCTAAAAAGAGTGGAGTATTTTGATGATTCTAGAAATCATATACTAATTCAAGGTCAGAAAAGAGAGTTAAGGCTTAGAAAATTTATATAGTACAATTCAAGAAGGTCTAAGGTAAAGGATGTCAAACATTTATGATTAATATAAACAAAATGGAGAAAACTAAGGAAACATCAATTAAATATTATCCTTTCCTTAGGAATTTTCATGATGTCTTTTCAAAGTAATTACCAGGATTGCCTCCTAAATAGGAATTTGATTTCTTTATTGATATCAAACCAAGATCAGAACCTCAGTCTAAAGCTCCATATATAATGACAAGCACTACATTAGTAGAATTATAGGCATAACTTCAAGAATTATTGGCTAAAAGGTTGATTGAACCAAGTGTGTCACCATGGGGTACACCAGTTGTCTTCATTAAGAAAAAATATGGCACTCTTTGACTTTGCATTGATTTTAAAAATGTTGAATAAAGTGACCATCAAGAATAGGTACCCACTACCTTGAATAGATGATCTTTTTGATAAAATGTGAGGAGCAATGGTCTTTTCTAAGATTTATCTTAGATATGAATATCATTAGTAAAGGATAAAAGATGAGGATATACCAAAGACAACATTTAGAATTTTTTATGGGCATTACAAGTTTATAGTGTCACCATTTGGGTTAATGAATACACCTTCAACATTCATGAATCTCATGAAAAAAGTGTTCATAGATTACCTAGATCATTTTGTTTTGGTCCTTTTAGATGACATTCTTATACACTCTAAGGATGAATAAGAGCATATTAAACATTTAGAGTTGGTTTTGCAATGTCTACGGAAGCATAGGCTATATGAAAAATTAACCAAGTGTGAATTTTCCCAAAATAAATTACAATATCTTGGATATATTATCTCAGTAGATGGAATTTTTGTTAATTCGGCTAAGGTAAGGGCCATTATGGACTGGCTGGCACCAATAAATGTTTATGAAGTAAGGAGTTTCATGGAATTAGTAAGCTATTACATTAAATTTATCCTAGATTTTTCCAAGATAGCTAATTCAATTACCTCTCTATATCATAAGATTAGAGTTGTATCTGGTTACATAAGTGCGAAGTAACTTTTTCAAGAATTAAAAGGAAGGCTTACTTTAGTACAAGTGTTAAGAGTACCTAAATCCAATGGTCAATTTCTAATGATCATAGATACATCTAGGGATGGACTAGGAGTTAATATGTAGGATGGTGTAGTAGTAGCTTATGAGTCAACGAATTTGAATTTTTGTGAGGTGAATTACATTCCTCATGTTCTTGATCTCAATAGTCATTGTTTATGCTTTTCAATTATGAAGACATTATTTGTTGGGAAGATTATTTGAGCTCAAGACTGATAACTTAGGACATAAATAAATTTTCACCTAATGAAATTTGAATTCTCATTAGAGGAAGTGGTTAGATTTTTTTATCTGACTATGACTTTGATATCAATTACATCATAGACAAAGAGAATAGAATAGTTGATGCCTTGAGTCATAGAAGATACATAGCAATTATGGCTACTATCAGGAGTACTTTTAGGGATTGTGTGATTGATTTATCTCTAATATATGAATTCTATGACCAAATCAATAAATATTTGACTGAGAAGGTTCATAATCCTAGGTATAAACTATATATCTTAGAGAGTAATGGTCTTTTACATTATAATAAAAGAATGTATGTGTCAGATCAATAAAATATGAGAACCATAATTCTAAAATAAATACACAACATCGTATATTTTAGACATCCAAGAGTAACCAAGATTATGGTAGAGCTTATACCAATTTATTTCTAGAATCCAATCAAGAAAGATGTAGTAGACTTTGTCTAACATTATCTAGAAAGTTAGCGAGTTAAATTTGAACATGTGCATCCAACTGGTTTGTTATATCCACATGAAATATCAGAGTGAAAATGGTAGGTGATCAGTATTGACTTTGTCCAAGGATTACCATTATCATAGAATAGGCATGTCATGATCTTGGTAGTAGTTGATAAACTAAGGTAGCACATTTTATCCTAGGAATTTGATAGATGATGTACAAACTCTTGTGATGAGGTTTGTAAAGGAAGTGTATCAATTACATGGTTTTCCAAAGAAGATCATATCATATCATGATCTAAAGATGGATTCTAGATTTTAGTTAACTCTGAATTCAACTTTGGGTATGCAACTAAACTTTAGTACTACTTATCACCCATAGACTAATGGTTAAACTGAGTGAGTTAATAAAGTGTTGGAGGATCTTCTTCATATTTATTACATGGATTATCAATATAAATAGGAATAATAACTTCCATTAGTTATGTTTTCATATAACAACTTATACCAATTTTTGTTATGGATGGCACTATTTGAATCACTTTATGGGAAAAGATGTAGAATACTAATTAATTGGGATAAGTTGGAAGATAGGGTAGTCTTTGGACCTAAGATTCTTTTATAAATTGAGGAACAAGTTAAATCAATCAAGCAAAAATTGGCTGAGGCCAATGATAGGTAGAAGAGCTATGCTAATCTAAAAATAAGAGATAGGTAATTTATAATAGGTGATAAAGTATTTTTGGGAGTTAATCCATAAAAGAGATCAATTATATTCCCAAACTCATCAAAAATTTCACCGAGATATGTGGGACCCTTCAAGGTTTTAGAAGTGGTCAATCTTGTAGGATATAGGCTTGATTTTCTACCATCCCTAACTCTATTGCATAATGTCTTTCTTGTATCTTATCTTAAGAAATATATAGTTGATCCTTCACATGTATTGGATTCGAATGCTTTATAGGTTCTAGATCCTGGGGTGGTCATGGTAGAATCAATTATATTAATTAACACTTTCAAATTACATTTGTATATTAGATAAGTATAATAGTGCAAAGACTTGTGGTACCAATACTATGAGGATAATGATATTTGGGAAGACTGTGATGAGTTCTATAGGAATTTTTGACATTTATTTGTTTGATTTGATGCTAGATACTAAGTTTTTATTTTTTTAAACTTTGATTGTTATTTAAAAATATTGTTTGAATAAGTATCATTGAGATGATATGTTTTATGGGGGAAGGATGTTACATCCTAATTCTCTCACTAAACTAATTTACCTATTTATTCAAGGATTAATATGGTTGTTAAATTGATTTGTTAAATTTTAACTAAATTATTAAGTCATATGTTGTTATGGGACAGACGTATGATTACTTAGATTTCATGAGTTCATTATTATGTAATGGCTAATAATGAATTATGTACATAATGATTATGTTACTTTTTTGTAGTAGCATTGTTTTATGAGTTATATCATGATGTACTTGACTAGCTACCTTCTTGTCATGAACTAGATGCAAGAGAGTTCATCCCTCAGAGTATGATAGAGGGAGATCATCAATGAAGAGGGTTACATAGATGGAGATGGTAAAGGATAATAGAGAAATTACCAAGACCCATTCACACACCACATTAGATTTTAAATGTTATATGCATTGTCTATTTGATAGTTAGAGTTACTACATTTTAATTAGATATTAATGTTTATGTGTTTTAAAAGTTAGTATGTAGTTGTGGAACAAATCTTGTATGTAATTACATTTTGTACATACACTCATTACTTCATGTTATACTAATTATTACATGATATTTATTTACTTATGTTTTTATATGATTTCAAAACATAAATCAAGTATAAGATATTTGATTACTATTATATATAGATTATTGAAATGTCTTTAAAATGTTTTATAACATTTAGCTTACTATTATTGATATTAGAGAAATATCAATATGTGTTAAGCTATTAAAATAAATAAACACATATATATCCTATATACACTAATAATTGACTAAAATAGTTATGTTGATATAATTAGAATCAATATTTGATTGGTATATCATTTTAATATATGAAAAGATAATTAATATTGTAATGTATATAATTACCTTAAATTTATACTGACGAGGTAAAAAATATTCTAAACTATTAACCCATGAATCAAGTATAATCTTATTATTTTGCATGAACTACACTAAAGTTTTAAAGTGTAGTTATCATTCAGTAAATGATTGATAATGTGGACTTTGAGTGATATAATTGATAATGGAACATTACATTACATTCAGTTTTTAAATGACTATTATATTGAATAAAGACATTAGGGAAGTTGGAATTAGGGCATGCAATAACAAGTTTAATGGTAGTTAACCATTTTTTATTCAATGTTTAACCGAGAAAAACATTATTAGAGTATGACAATTGTAATTTTGTAAAAATGCATGCAAATATCAATGGATGAGTAGGAAACAATAAAGATGAATTGAGGAAGATAAGAAGGTATGACAAGGAAGAGAAGAAGGATATAGAGCAAGGAAAAAAGGGTTCAATTTTATTTCATCTTAGTGTTTGTAAAGCTATTTTACCATGTTGGTGAAGTAATTCCTTTCAATTTGTTTTCATAAATATTGTATAAGGTTTGAAATAGTAGGGTTTATAAATTGATGATAATTACAATGAAAACACAAGCTCAACCCTATGGATGGCTCAACCACCCACATAAATAACTCTTAAATATATTCCTATACCCTAAGACTTCAAACTAAGTATTTTTTTGAGGATTGTGGTATTGATGAATTTAATGTGAAGAATTACATTCAAAATCCCTAGGAAAAAATATATAGCATTTTATACACATTTGAGTTTAAATTAGATGATATATATACATGGGTTTCATACATACTATTGTCACTTAGATTTACACCCCTTGAGGAGATGCCTAGCTATCCTCATCCAAGTGGCACAATGGAAACATCTCTCTTGTTGTGGGTAACAATTTGGTGAGATGAATCTCTAAAAGGGCTAGTTTCCTTGATGCATTTTTTGAAGTATTTTCTTACCTATTAACTCTGGATGAAAAGGGTTAAGAAAATAAATAAGAAAAATAAAAGGTGATTAACCAAATTTTTATTTCCTCCTATTGAATGAAATATTACTACTTAGAGCTAAACAAAGCTTATGTCACACAAAACTCACAACTCAAGATGGATTATCACATCAATGTTTCATATGCTAGGTTCAAGAAGGTATTTTGATGCTTAGGAGGGTAATGGATGATTAATTTATGGGATATAGTCATGAAACAATTCCAAAAAAAAATACACTTAAAAGATAACACTAACAAATACCTACAACAATTACTCTTCTACACATTTGGTGAACAATCAAGGATAACATGCTAGAAAAGATGATCTTCTACTAGACAAGACCAAGAAGATTGTAATAAAACTAAATTGTACAGAATGTAAGTAGGAAAATTCACTTGTTTTATTTCTTTAAGAGACATTTATGTATAAAAGTGGCTAGGGTTTCACCATCAACCAATGGAGGCTGCTAAAATGAGCCAAAAGAGTCAATATTTATAGCCTTTGAGAGGAGAGCAAGACAAGGGAAGTCCAAAAGACACATAGACACTTGTTAATCTCAAAAAGTGGTTAAAATTTCATGATAAAGATATTTTAAATGAACATTGCAATGTTAGGAGGCCCAAATTTCCATACAAGTCATGAAACTTATGAAAAGTGGCTTAAAACTCCTAGTCTTGGCTAAAAAAATTAGCTTCATAGTTTCAACCTATTTAAATGTACAAAAAATAACTAGGTATAGGTCAGATGATTGGAATTAGAGGAAAGGCTTAAACTCATTCCTCTCCATACATTGGTTGCATTCCTACTCATCTAGAAAATCTTGGAAGGAAGCCATCACTACCTGGAGTCTAAAAACTCCTTTTTCAGTCACCTCTCACACTTGTCTTAAAAATTAGCTTTATTTTTACATGAAAATACATGGGAGGGAATGAATTATAGTTTAAAATACTATAAATGGTCTTATACTATGTAGGTACACATTAAAAAGGATCACATTTAGAGTTTTCACCCTTCTCACACTTGTGTCCACTATGCCAGGTTTGATTGGCTGAAATGAGAGCTATTGTTTAAACCTTTAAAAGTTTTTTATTGGAAAAAAATGACCATAGGTAGTTATTAAAAGTCCTAGTATTCCCTCCAAATTTAATTTCATCTTTAGAATCCTCTTATAGCTTGAAAAACACATAAAATGGTTTAAAATACCTTTTTTCACCCTATCTTTATAATTCCATACAACTCAAAGATATGAGAGGAACCCTAAGTGAGTCTTATACAATTTATAATAGATTTCATGTCCAAAATACATCATATGGATATCTCTCTAATCTTGTTTTCTCTATCAGGGCCTGACTGAGGGTTTATTAGGGTTTTAGGTAGTTTTTTGGTCTTAATATTTGTTCATAGAGATTTGACATTAGAACTACCACTAAATTCCAAAAACTTGATGCCAAGGGACCATAATAACCCATCCCTATTCCTTTGGTTCCCATGAAAATCCTTAAAGGAGATATGAACACTTAAATATACCCCATTGATCTTGTTTTGACCCATTTTTTCATGGTTAGACTATCTCAGGGTTAGAATTGGATTTCTTGTAGGTTTCCTTGCATGCCATAAGTTTAAACATGTCTCAATCATCTATATGGAACACCAATAGATAGAAATGAGGTTGGACCTACAGTTGGCCTTAGGCTTGAACCTTGCCTAACATGCATGTCTATACCTTCAAGGATCTAGACCTTCTTATAAAGTTTGTCTCCTTTATAGGATGTTATTAATTATTCTAACTTAGACCATGTTCATTATGTGCATAGGATTTCAATGAATCCTTATAGGTCCCAAATTTAGTTTTGAACTAGCATTCTTCTTTGGAGAACCTATAAGCACCACTTTTAGCATCAACCTTTTAGGTCATTATCTAGACTAAGATGATCTACCTCTAAACCCTACCTATAGGTGTAATTATCATCATGAAACCTTGGTTATATTGTTTTGGAACCTCCACTAAACCCATTTTTGTCACACAACATCTATACTCATCTTGGATTCACTTATATGCTCTTTGGAAGCACAAACTATGTTCTCATATAGATTGAGACACCCCTACCATAAAAATCCTACTATAGGTATGTATTGAGCCTATGAGGACCTGGTCATGATGTTTTAGGACCTCATTTAGAGCTATAGGAACCCTTTGATATATTATTAAACTATTTCTCACTATATGTGTGATTTGGACTCCTTAATTGAGTTTCCTTTTTGTCATGACTGAAAGACCCTACTTTTGACTATTGTAGGTGTGTCTTTCCCATTAAAGGGACACCTATAGGTAGTCATAGAGGTATAAAAGACTTTGTATTAACCCTATATTGATGAATTTAATTCGATTTCACCTTATCCCATCAGTTGAAATCTACTAGTCATGAGGTTTTGCTCAATTTTACTCCTTAGGGTGAAAAAACACCATTTACCTCCTCAGGCTTGTATATGTGAATGAAGCATTTCAATGCTTTTTTAGGCTAATTGAAGGTTCAAAAATCCCACCTTGCACTAAAATTTTGACCTCAATTTTTGGAATGTAAACTCTCTATGCTAGGATCTATAAGATTAGCCAGGCTATATGCTTTAAGACTTTTACGTCCATGGTTTAAGATAATCACAAGAAGCCCCCTAACCTCTATTTTAACATTTTAAAGAAAACTTCCTAGAGTATAGTCTTCATCTTCTCAACATGGTTTAACATCTCTTCTTACAATTTTGATACACTAAATGAGTTTTTCATGGCTTAGATACCTTCCCAAGACTTTAAGGAGGTTTCAAATTGTGTCAACCTTCCCATATAAACACTTTAATCCCCTGCTCAACCACCTATAGGTGGATGTTTTGTTTCACCAATAATGAGTTGAATATGGGAAATATGAAACTATACATGAATATGAATATTATATGATTTGATGAAAAATCCTCATTCACCTCTATCAATAGTAAGAGGTTGGAACACAGATTGACCTTTCCACACCTTAGTATGACATCAACAAAGGCCCTATAGGTGTACATTATGCATGTTATATAGGAAGGGATAAGAATTAGGGTAAAAAAATGTTGGTGAATATATTAAAAACCACTCAAATTATTTTTAAACCTTAAATTACATGATATATATCAAGAACACCTTTAAACCAATTCCAACACATCTTCTCCAACACGGAAATCATTTACATATACATAGACAGGAGCAAGTAGGAGCATCTCATGATTATTTTAACATGATGGATAAGTGTGTGACTACACTAACACCCTTTACTAATTTACTCTTTAAAAATATTAATTGCTTGGATAACTAATACATTCTAATTACCATCCCTTTAACAAGTTGAACAAGCTTTAAAATTGTGACTGCAAGTGAGGTTGGGCAGAAAGTTGACAATGTAAAAAGATAAGGTTACAAGCTACCCAAAAGATAAAATGGTAAAAAAAACATGGAATGAGGTGTTTATATGACCATGAGACCTATGAAACATCATTTTACAACTACATGATACATGTACAGGAGAATGACACTCATCAAATAAAAATAACTCTGGATGAGACTACACATGGTGACACCCTCTACCAACATGGAATATTTTTCACATCCAAATATTATAAAGCATGAAAATAATAATTTATACCATCTAAGTAGGTATCTAACATCATATATAACTAACATAACCAATTGGTTCATACATATTTGATCATAATTGAGTAAAACCTAAAGGGTTCATGAAATAACTAGCAGAAAAGTATAGTCAAAGTCATGAGGATGGTTTACAAATAAAAGTCCACCATTATTCAAAAAAATTATATTTAAATTAAGTTATTTGATTCTAATATAACCTCCCCAAATAATTTGTCTTGAAACCTCTTTAGTTATGTATACTAAGCAAAAACCTTAAAGTCACTTCTGCATGTCTAGAAAACTAAGAAAGGATCAGAATGGTTTTGGATTAAAAATATAATTTTAATATAAAATAAAATGTATAAATGAGTTTTATGAAGTATAATATTAATTTCATGATATTTTCCCATGTGGCACACTTCCCCATGGGCCGTGTAAGTGTCATTACTCTCCTTTTCAATTGTTTCTTGAGTTTCAGTTAAGGAAATTGCAATATTATGATGTAACTAACATCTATGATAGTTAAAATAACCTATTAGATGATTATAAGGAAAAATGGACATATATACACCTTGGGAAACATGCCACTTGCATTTATGACTTTTAAAAGCCCACTAAATGACCCAAAATGACAAAATGACTACTATGACTAAGACCAAGGCTAGGATGACATTAAATGGCATAAAATAACATGTAATAGACCCAATGATAGTGTATTATACCACATAAAATATATAAAAATCATGTTTTTACCTATAGGGGCCCCATTTTGACCTAAAAGTCAAATTTGGTCAATAAATTGGTGACTCATAGGGGTAGTATGCTTGCTATACTAACTAGACCAGTAGGCTTATCCTATCATGGGCCAAGGGAGTCAATTATTAATTGAAGAAAATTAGTAAGGAATTGACTAAAACACATAAAAATAGCCATAACACACCAATTAAACATAAGACAAAGTAAGACACAAACAAGACTCACACATGTGCACAAGCACTTAGGGAAAACAAGGAAAACAAAAAAAATGTACAAAGAGAGAGGATAACCTTAGTAGAAATATTTGAGATATATCTCATTTACTGGGATATAAATCTCCTCTCCATCCAACTTTTAGAGTTTGAAATCATTATGTTGCTTGCATTGGGTGATAATATAAGGACCACTCCAAAAAACATCAAACTTTATGTGTTTTCTAGGTTTAGCCCTATCTTCATCCCACTTTATAACTATGTCTCCCTCTTTCAAAATTATTGACATGGATTTATTGTCAAAGTATCTCTTTGTTTTATCTTGGTGAGTTTCCATAATTTTCATAGCTTGATCTCTTATCTCTTAAATATTCATCAACTCACATAACCTAACTTCCATGCTTTCATTATCCATCAACTCCAGCTGATAAGTGAGATCTAGGGTTGGTAACTCAAGTGAAATAGGTAGTCTAATGTCTCTCCCATAAATAAGTGTATATGGTGAGTTTTTTAATTCTCTCTTTAGGGTGATCATATCATCCCAAATATTTGTCTTCAACTTGGAATGCCATGTCCTTTTATTCTCCTCCATTGTCCTCTTGATAATCCTGATTGGATTCTTATTGGTGGACTAAACTAGAGCATTCCTTTATGGATAATATATAGAGTAAATACTAAGATAGATGTCATGTTTCAAATCCCACTCACTTATCATCATTCTAAGCAAAACCAATGCATTATATAAAATTATTGTTGAAGGATCCCTAAACCTTGTCACTATGCCTTAATAGAAGTCTAGAAATAAACTTTCATTTTCTTCCTTGAGAGATACAACCTCCACCCATATTTTAAATTAATCTTTAGTAGTCAAAACCCACTTGTGACTAACACTAGAAGGTGGGTTGATTAGTCCTATGAAAGCTAGACTCTATTGCATAAAAGGTTGGTCTACTTGTATTAGATGAAGAATAAAGGATGTAAGTTTTTATTTACCATCAAAGAGAGTACATTTTTGACGCTTCCTTACCCAAGCATAGGTGTCTTTGAAAAAACTAGGCCAAAATTATCCAACTCTCATAATCTTAATAGCTATGGTTCTTTAGGCAAAGTGACCACTAGCTGGTCCGTCATGAAACTTAAGAAATATTTTCTCAACCTGATATAATTTAACATACCTCAATAATGCACCTGAGAAATCCTTCCTAATAAAACTCTAATAACAATCACATAAGGATTAGATTTTAATATAAAGTACCTTATTTTAGCTTTATCTAGACCTTGTGGACACTCACCAATTTGAAGAAAATGGATCATATCTTACATTCAACTTCTCATGGATGAAGGTACAATTGTCATAGGGTCACCATGAAGTGCTAAAACAATGTATTTTTGTTTTATCAAATCTTAAGCAAGATGCTCACATAACCTCTTTCCTTTCACTAGCTTGGTTATCTTGATTTCAACATCATACTTCATCACTTTTGTGATCCAACTAGACCTTTTTCCATTTAGATCTATGGTCAAAAGGAAGTATTTGACACTAAGATGAGGTACTAATATGTGAATCTTGTTGTTATATAACATATTCCTAAACTTTTTTAGACTTATAAAAACTAAAATTACTTGCTTCTCAACATAGGTATATCTTAATTCATAGCCTTCCAAACCTTGACTAAAGAAGGAAATAGGATGATCCAAGTTTTCTTCATTTTATTAAGCATGGAATATATTATCTCCTTTTTTCTAAAGGTATACAAGTTGAATTCCTTTGAGAAATTGGAACTTGCAAGAGTTGGAGCTTGGGCAATAGCTTGTTTAATCTCTTGAAAAATCTCCTTCCTTCTTCTTGTCCAAGTGAACACTTAATCCTTCCTTAGGATAGGGGTTAGAGGATTGAATAAATTAAGAAATTTAGGAATGAACCTCCTTATGAAATTAATTTTCCCAAAGAAAATTTGTGAACCTTTCTTGTGTTTGGGCTAAGCCAATTCCAAGATTTCACTCACCCTTTAATGATTTACGGATAGGCCCTTCTTTGAGATAATATATTCTAAAAGTGTTCCTTCATAGATATAAAACGTAAAATTATTTGGGTTAAAAGAGATTATAAAATCTATAAATCTCTAAAAAAATTAACTAAGGTGATTCAAGTGATATTTTTCATCCTTAGAAAAAACTGTGATATCATCAAGATACACCAACACAATGTCATTTATTAGTCCTTCAAAATCCATATCCATTACACATTGAAATTTAGCTCCAAAATTAGGCAAGATAAAATTAATTTTCCTATAAGCATATGTATCCCATTTATTAGTAAAGGATATCTTATATTGATCACTTTATTTCACAAAAATATGATTATACTCAGAATATCCTTCAAGGAGAGAAAACCTTTCACTACCTACCACAACTTAAAAAAATTGCTCCATGGAGAGAAGATTATAATGGTACTTCAAGGAAACTCTATTCAAGTCCCTAAACTCAACACATAACCTGATTTCACCATTTTTCTCCCTAACAGGGACTAAACTTACCAACCAATATGAATGATTAATAGGAAAAATGATTTTGGACTCAATCAACTTCGTAAGCTCCTTCTTCATGAGAGGCTCAATCTTGGGATTGATTGGCCTTTGTCTTTTCTTGATAGGATTAGCATTCTCATCTAGCTATATGGTGTGTTGAGATAAATTTGGGTCAAATCCCTTCAAATCACTATATTCCCATGTAAAGACATTAAAAAACTCCTTTCATAACTCAATGAAAGCATGTTTTTATTCACTAGTACATACCTTCCCAAGTGAAAGCAACTTATCCTTGAAGATTTATAATTTATCATAGTTTTATTGGTTATTATACATTATTACCTTCTCTTTATTTAAATGGTCATCATTATTGAATATACTCTCAAGTGTAACTAAGCCTTTAGGGAGTTTGTTTGACTTCAATTGTATAATCTACCCTCCATATTGTTGCTATAGTTTAGACTGGTTATTTTAAGAAAACTCAACCTCCTCTTGTAGAAAAAGTGATATTTTTTTATCACTATCAGACACTTTCAAATTAGTGACATTATCATGTATGGAAGATCTTATAATCACCTTGAGATGTGGCTAGTTCTTATCTTCTTTTATCCCTTTTACAACATCAAACTGAGCTCTAAATTCTGCCAACATATCAACATGTTTCTTATCTTATCATGAGATAGATGTGATGTTGAAGGCTTGGAAATCCTTTGAAATATCCCACACTCTATGATTATAAGATTTAAGAAAAGATTTCTTAGTCACATTTTGGCCTTTTACTTGATTCACAATCAACTCACTATCACCATACACTTGTAACTCTTTCACACCTCTTTTCATATCCAAATCAAGGCCATGAATGAGGGATTCATATTATACCATATTATAAGTACACGATAATTTAAATATAAAAGTGAAATAGTACCTTTCTTTGGATGGGGAAACCAACATTGCTCCACCACCTACCCCAATCTTGCTTCTTGATTCATCAAATAATAGTTTTCATAAACCATCCATATTCTCACTTGGCTTCATCAAGTTTGGCATGAAAAAATCCTCCTCATGAATGAAATAAACTTCAAGCCCATATTATAGTATGAATTTTTAAGGATCATGCTCATGATGTTCATCTCCCCATTCATCTAAATACAAATCAGAAACTCCTTCAAGAGAAGATGTTTGAGATTGATCTATGTGATGTTCTTCCTCATCAATAACTGCATAATTAACATTTTCCACTTTAGTCATGTAATGATATAATTTATTGTGATGGATAGGCACCGATTTGATCTTCACCTTAGTACCATAATTTATCCTAAAAACCATGTAGGACTAATTGGTTGTCAAGTATCCACCTATCTTAGCCGTCAACTCTCTTGACAAGCAAAGAGCAAAGTATGGAGGTAAATATTCCACAACCACATCATGAGGGGTAGCTAAAGTATGACAAGCACGAAAAAATATATTCAAATCTTTGACTACTCCAAAGTTATTTTTTGGTGATCCATCCAATTGTAGGACTCCTTTAGCCATTGGTTCATACTTGAGGCCTAATTTATCTGCTATTGATTTGGGCATAACTGAAGTACTAGCCCCACTATATATGATGAAATTATGAACTAAGTAATCACCAATGATTAAAGATAGGTAAAAATGAGGCTTATGATCAGTCTTCTTCACTTATCCATCAATAGGATGAGTTCCATTCACTAAGAAAACATTTTGATTTCTAGATGAACAAACTTGCTTACCTAATCCTTGTAATTCATTTTGAAACATATCCTTTTGTCTAGGTCTTATTAATGAATCCCAAAATTAAATATTCATGTGAAAATTATTCATTTGATTCAAAAAATTTATAGAAGGATTTCTCACCTTAAGAGGCTCTTTGGAAGCACTATGCCTTATGGTGTAGCTTGTGAAGGTGAATGTGTAGGAGTAAGCCTTACATTCTAAAACTTATAATTTTATTGCACCTCAGGGGTTGAGCTATATCCACCCACCATTGGATATGATGTAGGAGTTAAAATATTTCCTTGATTATCCCCTTGTGTCTCTTCAACAACCCTCTTCTTATATCTAGTGTTAGAAGACACACTAGTATTGACATTGCTTGAATTTATCAAATGATTGATGGCACGATATTCTCCCTCCAAATGATTTATGAGAGTAGAATAAGATTTTATTTTTCCATTATACATTCCAATTTGAATTACACTTTTCATTCCATTTTGCGTTGGCACATCAAAAGTGGAAACTTGAGATGCTTGATTACCTTGCATTGTCATGTCTTGACTAGGCATTTCATTAGCATATGCAACTTGGCTTTGATTTTGGTCATAGGAGGGATAGCATGGTTGTTCTTTTAAAAAAAAAATTTGAGTGGGAACAATATCTTTGGAATATGGTGGAGCATTAGGATTATAAATTTACTAAGGTCTAGCTTGAGTGATTTGACCTTGTCCTTGATTATTACCTTTAAAATGAGGCCTATTTGTTTGCCAAATTGATTGTAGAACTAGTATAGCCTATAAATTTTATATTTTTCCCTTCTGAGGGAAAACAATTCATTAGTAAAACTTTGGAGCAAACTCTTGACTTCATGAATCTCATCAGTGCAGACAATGGCAGACTTTTCTTAACTAGGCAAAGGAGCCAAGGTAGGTAATACAACTTGACTAGGAGGCTAAAAATCAAGGAACAATGGCATTGGTGGCCTTTAAGCCATCTTCCATACTTGAACAACATAATTCTTAGCATTGATGACTATCTCATAGAAGAAAGGTAGTGTATTCCCACCCATGGATTGAATCATCATGGATACATCATTATTCAATACTTTTAAATAGTACAAGAAGGCATAATTTGGAGTAGGTCTCACAACAGATTGGATCATATCCCATGATTTTTGAAATATAGTCTCAAAATCTTGCATAAAATCTTATGGTGCCCTCTTGATAGCGGTCAATTTCTCAGCTAGTGATAGATGATCACTTTTCTCTCTAAACCTCTTCATCAATAGATATCCTAGTTCATCCCATGAACCAATAAATTTTTTGGGTAGAGTCCCATACCAATCTAAAGCTTTCCATTTGAAAGACAATGCCAATAACCTAATATCCACATTATCTTGAGGAATATCATGGATATTGTATAAGTTTTCTATGTTTTTAATGTATTCAATGGTAATAATAGGACCTTCTCCATTAAAAGATAAAACACTCTTAAGGGTTGTTACAAGAATTTGTTCAAATTGGGAAAGATTTAAAGGAGATGATCCAGTGAAAGGTAAAAAAGGTTAGTTTCTAGCCATATTAGAATGTATACTATGGGTATTAGGGGTTGAAATAAATAAAAACTTGGAATTTTTAAACACCAACTCCCTTGAATAAGGGTGAGTATTCACAAACCTAGACCTTTCGATAGAATACAAAGGCAATTAAACAAAATCTAAGTGTATAAATTTAGTATCAAACCTATTGGTCACCTTTGGCATGGAAATTAGGGATTTATAAAAAACCAAAGAGTTTAAAATTTTACTGGAGTTGTCAGGTACTGAATGTAGATGCTCTTGTAGCTACAACTATGCCAAGACCAACACCTATCTTAGATAGTCTTCTAGGACTTAGATTCCCATCAGGTGTGCCAAAAACTATTGTCACTTTAATTTACACTACTTGAAGAGATGCCTAGCTCTCCTCATCTAAATGGCACAATGGAAACATCTCTCTTGTTGTAGGTAACAATTTGAAGAGATGAATCTCTAGAAAGGCTAGTTCCCTTGATGCATTATTTGAAGTAATTTATTACTTATTAACTTTTGATGAAAAGAGTTAAAGAAACAAATAATAAAACTAGAAGGTGATGCAACAAATTTGGATTTCCTCCTATTGATTAAACTTATACTACTTAGAGATAAATAAAGCTTCTTTCACACAAAACTCACAACTCAAGATGGATTGTTACCTCAATGTTTTATATGTTAGGTTTAAGAATGTATTTGAATGCTTAGGAGGGTAATGGATGATTAATTTATATAATATAGTAATTAACCACTTATAAAACACAATAGAATTAAAAGAGAACACCAACAAATACCTGCAACAATTACTTTTCTGCACATTTGGTGAACAATCAAGGATAACATGCTAGAAAAGATGATCTTGTACTAGACAAGACCAACAAGATTGAAATAAAAATCAATTTTACTGAATGTAAGTAGGGAAATTCATTTTATTTATTTATTCAAGAGACATTCAAGTTAAAAATTGGCTAGGGTTTCACCATTAACTAATGGATGTTGTTAAAAAGAGCCAAAAGAGTAAATATTTATAGACTTTGAAAAGATATCAAGACAAGGGAAGTCCAAAAGTCACTTATACACTTGTAAATATGAGAAACAGGGTTAAAATTTCATAATTATGAAAGCAATTTTTTAAACAAATTGATGAGAGATAGGTATTATTATTGTAATTATATGTAAATCATTAAATAATGTCTATTCATGCATTGGTTGCATTCCTACTCATATGGAAACTCTTAAAAAGAAGCCATCATTGCTTGCAATCTAAAAAGCTACTTTTTCAGTCACCTCTCATAGTTGTCTTGAAAATTAATTTTAGTTTTCCATGAAAATCCATGGGATAGAGTGAGTGACACTTGTAAATACTATCCATATCCTTATACTACTCAGGTACACCTTAAAAAGGCTCACATTTGGATTTCCAACCTTTCTCACTCTCATGTCCACTATGCTAGTTTTGACTGGCTAAAATGAGAGATATTATTAAAACCATTTTAATTTTTTCTTGGAAATAAATGATAATATGGATTTATTAAAATTATTAATATTCCTTCCAAATTTTATTTTATCTTTAGACTCCTCTTGTAGCTTGAAAAAGACATAAAATGGTTAAAATACCTTATTTTTCACCTTGTTCATATAATTTTGTATAGCCCAAAGTTATGGGAGGAATATTAAGTGATTAATATAAAATTTAAAATATATTTCATGGCCAAAATATGTAATTTTTATAGCTTTCCAAGATTGTTTTCTCCATTGGGTCATGGCTGAGGGTTTAGTCAGGTTTTAGGCAGTTTTTGGTCTTAAGCTTCATTCATAAAGATTTGACATTGAAACTATAAATAAATGACATAAAATTTATTTTTAGGGAACCTTATAACCCATACCAATTCCTTTGGTTCCCATGGAAAGGCTTAGAGGAGATATGAACACTTGAATATACCCCATCGAGCTTATTTTTACCCTTTTTACATGTTTGGACTATCTCAAGGTTAGAATCGGATTTCTTGTAGGTTTAATAGCATGATAAATGTTTATTATCAACATGTATAAATCATCTAGATGGCTCACCAATTTCTAAAAATGAGTTCAGACCTCCAATTGGCCTTAGGCTTGAACCTTGCCTAATAGGCCTATTTACACCTTTGAGGATCTAGAACATCCTATAAATTTTATCTCATTTATGGCTTGTTATTCATGCTGAAATATATGTTTTTAAATCCACCAAGTCACCCTAAAACCTTCCAAGTACTCTTCCTCATCAACTTTTCCTTTTCACCAATTAGGCCTAGTGAAGGCTTGCCTAGTTGGATTGAGTATAGGGGCACTTTAGTTATATTGAAATGTCTGATCCTCCATTATCATTTATATATCATATAATTTCATTATATAAACCTCATAAGGTGTTTTATAAGGTTCTAAAATCTTTATATCAAGCCCTTTGCTCATTTTGTACTCACTAGCTTGCATTGCTAAAGCCTAATTTTCCTAGACTAGTTAACCTCTGAAATAAAAAAAGTTATAGGCCTCATTTCCAAGGAAAATTTAGTATTTTATGACTTTTTATAAATAATAATGATGATTTTTACCATATAGTTTAGCTGGATTCTTTGATTTAGGTGCTTAACCATCTCAAAATGCCCCAAAAAGGCATAAAAATCATGTTTTCCTACATTTTCCTTAAATCCTCCTAAGAGTAACCCTTCCATGCTAAACCCATGCTTATATGATTCTTAAAAATTTTACCTATATAAAATTCATGCTACTAAATCTTGGTACTCACCCCAAAAATATTCCTTCTCTTTGAATTCCTCATATTCATTTATTGAGCAAAGAGGTTTCCTAGCCCATAGTACAGAATCTTTCATTTTAGCCAAGTAAATAAGGTAAATTATCACCTTGGAATAGTCTTGGGATTGATGGGGACAAATTTTGGCCTATAATTACCACCTTAAATTGCATGTAACCCTTTTTCATTCCCCTAGACAATTTCATGTCTTACATTACCTTCATTAACTTGCACCCTATTATAGATATATACATGGGTTTTAGGGACCTATGTAAGATTAATTTTCCCTTGGAAGAGTATTATGAAATAAAATAAATCACCATTGAGGTTTTTACTCATTAATTAATTAGGTTTGAGCTCCCATTAACCCTGCCTATGCACTTTTCATCTTCAAAATTGAGTCCACAGCCTACTGACTAAGACACCTTGAGTTTGACTATTGTAGGTGTGTATTGATGTGTATAGGATTTATTTTAATCATTTTTATATTACCTTAACCATTGGTTTGTGTAGGGATATGTGTGGCTAACTTGTGGCTTACATATCTCTTTTATATACTTGTTACATTTATTTATGTTCTTTAATAGGTCAGCCTATGGAATAACCTTAGATAAGTAGACTATATATAGGAGGTAGTGGTTAGTCTTTATTAATTATGTTAATTATGATGATATTAGTGAATTGTTTTAAAGGTTTCCCCCTCAAAGTGGCTTTGCTATAGTATCCATTATTTTGCTCTACTATCAATTATTATTATGTGATCTCTCATATTTGCTTATTCTGTGCAAAAAAAAATCATTTTGTGTGAACATCTAAGTATTTTCATTATAATTGGTATCAAATCTTTGATTTGTTCAAGTTTCCTATGGTTTTTTTAATTTGGATCTAGTGTGGCATGGATTATGGGAGTGGTGGGAGTGAAAAAACATAACTTGCAATCTAGGAAGAATTAATTTTTTCCATCAATGTAGTATTGCTTGAAACACTTTTTAAAATATATATATATATATATTTAAAAAAAAACTTAGAATTTTTTTCCCTTTACACAATTGTAGTCATTGGATTTGTTTCATTGAAATAATTTTAATGGTATATTCTATTAGTACACATTTTTAGTGCCAAGATTTTTACCCTAGTGTGTAAAGGTAGTCATTAGATTCATCTTGGCAAGGTGATTGTAATGGTACCATCTCCTGGTACAATTTTTTAGTATAAAACCCTCCTAGGGTTTGTATATGGTAGGTCCTGATACTCATGGAAGAAAAGGGGGAAATAAACTCCTAAGACTTCTACTGATGACATGGAATCTAGAACTTTAGATTTGGTGATTTCTCAGCTTCAGGTAGACATAAAGAACTTGGTGAGGTATGATGAATATGTTGTAGCCAAAGCTGATGTTACAAGGATTTCAGAGAGATTAATGGGGTTCACAATGAATTTCATCTTATCACTATGCAATTGGCTGACCTTACATCTCAGTTTCAGCCCAACAACCCTCTACTTCAAAATTCAAATCCTCCTCTCAACAACAACTCCCATGCTAGTATGAAACTGATGTTACCAAAAATAGATATGAATAAATTTGATGGTAAGGATCCTCTCACTTAGATTACCCAAATTGATCATTTATTTGAGTTGCATCAAACCCCTAGTTCTCAGAAGGTGATAATGGCATCTCTATATCTAGAACCTAGATAATTCATTTGGTATTGCTAGTTATGTCCTTAAAAGAAAAATAATGGTTCTCATATTACATGGTCTATTTTCACTAAGGAGTTGTTGGCTCATTATTACAATAATGTATTTGACAAATATTTCAACCAATTATCCAAGTTGTGGCAAACAAGAATTCTGAAGGATTATATGCATTAGTTTTAGAATATCTCTTTACGGGTGGAATATACCACTAAGGAAAATTTGACTAATCTATTTTTGGGTGGCCTCAAAGATAGCATCCAATTCAAGGTTCGAAATTTTTACCCAATATTTGTATCATAAGCTATCCCTAGGGCACATATGGATGAAGAAAAAGAGATTATCAAAAGGAAAATATTCACTACTGGTCATGATCGCACCTTTCTAGCATCATCATTTCCACCACCACCAGATCAACACAAAAATAGAGAAGTGAGGCAAATGGTTGTGTTATAGTTATGATAGAAAATGGAACAAAGACCATCATTATGTTTAAAATAATCTACTTTACATTAAAGGTGCCAATGATGATGAACATGATGATGAAGTACATGGTGAGGATGCAAAAGGTCTTGAGGAAGAATTTGAAGACTCTTAACCTACTGTTTCTTTTCGTGCCCTTTTAGGTATTACTACTCCCCAAAATCTTAAGGTGATGGGTTTCCTTAAAAAATAAAAGGTCATTATTTTAATTGATTATAAGAGCACACACAACTTCATCAATAGTAAGTTGGTTGCTCATTTTAACTATTTCATTTATCCAACTCCAAAATTTTAGGTTATGAGTACAAATGGTGGTATTATTAGCTACTCAAGAAAATGTCGTAGTATTATATTGGCCATGAGAGACTACTTGTTGGATTCTCCTATGTTTTTTATTCCCATGGGTGCAGCTAATATTGTTTTGGGAGTATAATGGCTCACCACATTGGGCATTATTGGGATGAATTTCCAAGAGTTATTCATGAATTTTAATTTTAAAGAAAGGACATTTGAGCTTAGGGGATTAAGGGCTAAATATCCTCAATTTTTTAGCTTCCATCAAATGACAAAGATTCTTTGTAAGGGTATTGAGGGATTTGTAGCTCACTTGTTTCTATGAAAGTACAGGCAACTCAACCATCTCCACCTCTTAATTTGTAACAATTGATTGATACCCATTCTATTGTTTTTGGCAACATGCCAAAAGGCCTTCCACTTAGCTGCATGCATGATCATGTTATCAAACTTATTCCTAGTAGTACACCACCCAACATCAAGCCATATAGGTATCCCTATGCCCAAAAAAGTGAAATTGAAAATATCGTACAAGAGATGTTGGATGTAGGAATCATTTTCCATAGCCAAAGTAGATATTCTTCACCATTTGTCATGGTGAGAAAGAAACATGAAACCTAGAGGATGTCCCCTAACTACAGAGAACTCAATAAGTACACTATCAAAGATAAGTTTCTTATTCTTATCATTGATGATTTTCGAGATGAATTGAATGGTTTTTTTTATTTTACCAAGTTAGATCTGCATTCTGGGCATCATCAAATCTTGATCCATGATGAAGACATACCCAAAATAGCTTTCATGACTCATGAGGGCCATTATGAGTTGATGGCTATGCCTTTTGGTCTAACAAATGCACCATCTACTTTTCAAGTTTGATGAATACTATTTTTAGGCCATTTTTGAGGAAATTCATTCTAGTATTCTTTGATGATATCATAATTTATAGTAAAAATTGGGAAGACCATTTATAACATGTGAAACAGGTACTCTCCATTTTGGAACAACATCAATTGTATGCCAAACCTTCCAAATGTACCTTTGGGGCTTATGAGGTTAAATATTTGGGTCTTCTAGTTTCTTATGAAGGAGTGAAAGTGGATCGTAAAAAATTCTAAGCAATGGTGGACTGGCCAATTCCTAAGACACTCAAGCAACTATGAGGATTTTTGGGGCTAACTAGTTACTATCACAATTTTGTCAAAAATTATGGTAGTATTGCAGCCCCACTCACCTCTTTGTTGAAAAAAAACTCTTTTTAGTGGATTGATGTAGCTACTTGGGCATTTGAACAATTGAAATGGGCTATGTGCACTACTCCAGTATTGACCACTCTAAATTTTTCCAAGACTATTGTGGTTGAAGGTGATGCATCTGGGTATGGTATGGGTGTTGTACTCATGCAAGAAGGTAGACCACTTACATTTGAAAGTCATCAACTAAAGGGTAAAAATAAGCACAAGCCCATCTATGAGAAGGAAATGATGGCCATTTTGCATGTAGTCAAACAATGGAGATCTTATTTGATGGGTCATCACTTTCAGGTAAAGACTGATCATGATAGTCTCAAATATTTTTGAAACAATGGTTTTCATCTGAAGAAAAATAGAAATGGGTAAATAAGATGTTAAGCTATGATTTTGAAATAGTCTAAAAAAAGGTAAGGAAAATGTGGTGGTAGATACACTATCCATAAAGGATGAATCAATTGAGGCATTGATATGTGCCATAACCATTTTACAAGCAGATTCACTAGATGAAGCATGATCAAAATGGGAACATGATAGTGCTACCCATGATTTGATTCAAAATCTTCAGCAAGGTTTAGGTGGATTTGAAAAATTCACATGGAAGGATATTGTATTATAGTAGAAAGACATATTGTACCTATGTAAGAATTTTCTTCTTAAACAAAAATCCTTCAGGAACTTCATGCAACTCCAATTAGGGGTCATTCATTATTTTTGAAAACCTATCACAAAATCAAGAAAGATTTTTTTGGGAAGGACTCAAGGGGGATGTCCAAAAATATTTGGTTGAATGTATGATATGTCAACAAAAAAGGGAAAACCCATCAAAACATTAGGTCTTTTATAGCCTTTATGCATCCCTAGATAGCTTTGGGAAGAGGTATCTAAGGATTTCATTACAGGGTTACCAAGATCTGATCACCAAAATGTTATCATGGTTGTTTTGGATCATCTCAATAAGTATGCTCATTTTTTTTCCTTGTCACAACCATTTGTTTCTAGTATAGTATTTATTGCTTTTCTCAATATAGTTCAAAAACTACATGGGGCTGCTAAGATCATTGTCAGTGATAGAGATCCCATTTTCACTAGTAATTTTTTGACTGAGTTATTTACATGTTTGGGCACCTAGTTGGCTAATAGTTCATCCTATCATCCTCAATTAGATAGGCAAACTAAGGTAGTAAATAACTGTCTGGAAGGATATCTCTGTTTTGTTTTTTTGATAAATATGATAAATGGGTTCATTGGTTGCCATTTGCTAAACGGTGGTATAATAATTATGGTCATAGTTCTTTTGAAATGTCTTCCTTTATGGCACTTTATGGATACCATCCTCCATCCATCACTTTAACCTTGAAGTTCCATCCTAAGGTTCATGTAGTTAAATAAAATATTCACCATTAGAAAGAGGTCCTTGCAAGTTTGCATGAAAATTTAGCTATGGCCCAGAATTGCATGAAGCAACAGGTAGATCAACACAGAAGTGAGAGGCATTTTGACATTGGTGTTTGGGTCTTTGTTCACTTATATCCATATAATTAGATGTCATTAAAGAAACAAAAAAGGATAACAAGTTGTCCCCTAAGTATTATGGTCCTTATTAGATCTTGTAGAAAATTGGTAGTATGACTTACAAGTTAGAGTTTCCTTCATCCACTTGCATATATCTAATATTTCATGTATCATGATTGAAGAAAGTCACTATACATAGAGTTACAATTCAAACATAATTAGTAGAATTGGCTAAGGAAGGTAGAGTTGTTCTTGATCCTGAGGTGATCCTTAATATGCGCACTAAACAATTACATTACAGAGTGATTACAGATTACATGATCAAATGGAAGAATCTTCCATGTGAATATGCCACTTGGGAGGATGAAAAATTTATGCAGTAACATTCACAGTTGCTACAATGCTGAACACTATTTTTTTGAAGGGTAGGGACTATCTATGCCTTTAACCATTGGTGTGTCTTTGGATATGTGTGGCTGACTTGTGGCTTGCATACCTATTTTATATACTTGTTACATTTATTTATGTTATTAGATAGGTAAGCCTATGGAATAACCTTGGATAAGTAGACTATATATAGGAATTAGTGGTTAGTCTTTATTCATTATGTTAAGTATTCTAATATTAGTGCATTATTATCGAGGTTTCCCCTTTCAAGTGGCTTTGCTATATTATCTAGTATTCTACTCTGTTGTCAATTATTTTTTTGTGATCTCTCATATTTTCTTATTTTATGTGATATAAAATTATTTTGTGTGAACATATAAGTAATTTCATTACACCTTCTGGGTCCCAAATGCAAGTTTGAACTATAATTCTTGTTTGGAAAACCTACAAACACCAATTTTAGCATCAAAATTTTAGGTCACTATCTAGACTGAGATGCTCTACCTCTAAAACCTACTTGTAGGTGTAATTCATATCATTAGACCTTAGTTATGTTGTTTGGGAATCTCCTTTGAACCCATTTTTGTCACACAACATCTACACTCATTGTAGGTTCACTTATATGCTCTTTGGAAGCACAAATTGTGTTCTCTTTTAGACTGAGACACCCCTACCCTTAAAACCCTATTTTAGGTGTACATTGAGCCTATGAGGACCTAATCATGATGTTTGAAAACCTCTTTTAGAGATATAAGAACCCTCTGATATCCTCTTATACGTTTTCTCACTATATATCTGCTTTGGACTCCTTAACTGAGTTCCCCTTTTGTCATGACTGAAAGACCCTAATTTTGACTATTCTAGGTGTGTATTTCCCATTAAAGGGACACATTTTGGTAGTCATAAGGGTCTACAAGACCTTGTATTAACCCTATATTCATGACTTTCATTCCATTTAACTTCAGCCCATCAATTGAAACCTACTAGTCATGAGGTTTTGTTCAATGTTGTTCCTTAGGGTGATAAAAGACCATTTACCTCCTTAGGAATGTAAATGTTAATGGAGAATTTTAGTGATTTTTTAGGCTACTTGAAGGTTCCCAACTCCCACCTTGCACTAAACTTTTGACCTCCATTCTTGGCATGTAAACTCTCTATGTTAGGGGCTACAAGATTGCCCAGGCTAGATGCTTTGAGATGTTTACCTCCATGTTTTAGGCTAATCAAAAGAAAC
>JARHVA010003104.1:115000-127500 GCA_037957365.1 Torreya grandis
TGACATGAATTTGATAATAGATTAAATAGTGTCATAATTATTTTATGACAAAAACAAGATCCTAAATAAAATTCTAGATAAAAATATCATTGTACTCATAATCATGAATTGTGAGACTAATAAAATAAATGGAACATTCATGATGATGATCATCATATTATTTGAGAAAAGCACACAAAGCATGATTATTGGAAAAATGTATAATAATGGGGTCAATTAGGGATAGAAGGCATACAAACATGTGGGTTTAGGAGATATTATTAAAGTACATCAAAACCTTGTTGACAAGAGTCATCCCATTAAAATTTAGTATATATTTTTATAAACCTTGTAAAATATTATGTTTTATTTAATAATTGAGCCATAAAACATTATATAGATTGAATGTGACCTTGTAAACAATGAAGTTTATTTAAATTAATTGGTAGTGACATATCTAGTATAGATTTACTTTCTTAAGGTCAACCTCAATACCTCTTTGAGAAATGATAAAACCCAATAATGTTTTTGAAGATAATCTATTTTTTGGATTAAAATGTACATTACATTTCCTCATTCTTTCAAATATCTGTCATAAATAAATAACATAGTCTTTTCAATGCTTAGATTTAAATAATAAATAATCAACATAATATTCAACTATTTTATGTACGTAATCATGAAAAATACGTGTCATGGATTGTTGATAATTTGCTCATGCATTCCTTAATCTAGAAGGCATGACTGTATAACAAAATATCCACCATGGTGTGATGAATGATGTATTTTCATAATATACATGACTAATGTTTACTTGGTTATATCCTAAAATACCATCTATGAATGATAACATCTCATATTTTGTAGTGTTATCCATAATCATTACGTACATTATAGTTTTCTTAATTATTTTTAGTATCAAAATCAATGTATTTAAAAATTTAGTAGATAAAGAAAATTGAATTGTAGAATTACCATTTGGAGAAAAAAACATTATAATTTGACATTACATAATATCCAAAGGAAGCTGTATATATGTAAAAGGAATACCACTTAATATAGCACTTTACCTTAGAAGTATACAATACAATATGAATTGGCTTAGTTAATGATAGAATATAATATAGGAAAAAATTAAGGTATAAAGTGTAATTTAGGCAAGGGTTTGAATGATTATGTGGGTTCTAAAATATATTTTTCCATTCATATATTAGTGTCAACCCAAGGTTTTAGAGCACTAACTACAAAGGTAAAATTGTTCTTATAGACCATTATCCCATTTACAAGAGTATAGTGAGTGTAACTTCCCTAGATGTTATATTCCTCTTAGGTGCACCACAAATAAAGAAGCTTTCGATGGTGTAAAAAAAGGAACCTAGGAGTTTATGATATACCAGGAGGTATGAGAAACTATAATATATGTATATCATTTTCTAGGGCATGGGTATTGGGAGAGTATCCCTTACTTCACAGTGTCAGTAAAACAAGTCACTCCTCAGCCAAAAATAATAGTTTCCTATGCAATTTTACAATTTATAGAATGAAGTTGATAAAAACAAGTAGAAAGCGATATAAAATAAAGATAAAAGAAAATTCAAAACATTTTTATGTGTAGAGATCAACACATTTCAAACCGAAATTGAATTAAGTGATTCAATGTTAGATGTTATCCAAGGTGACAAGATAATTTATTCAATGTTGGATTAACATCCAAGGTTGAAGAACATTAGCTCAAGGTATTGTATTTATATCCAAATTTGAAATTTATTTCTTTCAGTTTCAAACATCTATAAAATTTTTGTATGAAATCCTAGGAAAAAAAATAAACACACTTCAACTAGTGTTCTAAATAAATTATGAGTCACCAAAAATTTTAACAAATGTCTTAATTTAATAAAATAAAACGCAAAAAACACTAAATGATTAAAATACTAATTTATATTACATAATATACATAATCTAAATGTAAAATACAATATAAGATAGAGAATAAAATGAGATATAAATGCTAATTTATAAGACAATATGCAAACTTGGCTCAAATTTGACTTGTGATAACTGTGGAAATAGGTTACTAATATGGAACTAGCTAGAAGTATTTTTGAAGTGTGTCATGCTAGAAAATATGATCCTACAATATAGTGGGATAGGGTTGTGCTAGGGTAGATAGGGGTTCACATCTTATCTTTGTGAATGTGGCTACATCTGAGTTGACTATGTAAGAGATGTTAATGCTCTAATACTTACACCTATTTGATGGGATTTACTAGTTTCCTAAAAGTGCCAAGTTAGCATACAAAAGAACATGAAATAGTAAAACCATAGTTCCTATACAAACCAAATGGACATTAAATGAAAAGTGGGGAATCTAGTAAGGGAAATAAACAAGTTATCATTATAAAACCTTGTTTAATCTGAGTCCTACCTACATAGGCCATAACAGTCTTAGATCGATATAGTTTTCCATCCTAGAGTGAGTGTGTGAATATTGATACTTGCATTATATGGATGTAATTAGTAATTGACTTTAATAATTGGTAATAAATTCATTTGACTTATAGTAAAATAGCTTCAAACATGGCTTATGACTATAAGAATAAATTAGAACTTGAATGTGAAAAATTAGTTCTCTTTGGCTCCATGTGCAATAAAATTTATAACCAATTGATATATGTGTATTGAATGACATTGATGTGCCTATATAATGGAAAATTTGGAATATTTCCATTAACCAAATTTATTTAAAGTGAGATAGAGCTGATGTGAAATGTCATGAATTTGAAAATTAACTATTAGAGTGTGGGAGATAAGACCACATTAGTGGATAACGTCAGGTCGTATCCCTATTTAACCTAGTGTAGTATTGTCCCAGAAGATTGGATACTATAAAAACTTAGATGATAATAAACTGTAAGTAGGATAGGGATATCTACATGATGTTTTACATATTTTAAAAATAGTAAGTAGAATAGTGAAGGATCTCATAGAGATTACAATTTAACAAATAGTGAATAGGTCAAGTAAGGTATGGTTGTCAATATTAAACATGAACGAACACTTAAAGATTAAATTTGAGTGTATAAAAAATGGTGTGACCCTAATATGCATCCTAGAAACCTATCATTAAATATATTAATAAACTAAATTATCTCTTCTTTAACATGACTAAACTATCAACACATTTAACATTCTCAGAGCAAACTTGAAAAATGTATTGTGCTCATCAACTATTCTCCACCCCATTAGGTTATTGACAAGGAAGATATATCTCAATATTCCTAAGTAACTCCAAAACATCTCCTTATAGATTAATGGTAGTTCCTCTTAAGTAGGAAACCATGTTTTTAAATGGATGAAATGAAAGAAAAATTGTTAGGTGAACTTGGTTGAATCCTAGAAATTATTGTTCTACCCTTGTCAAGTCTTCATCTTTTAAGCACCCTTGAAGGTTAAGGCAATAAAAATTTTTATTTCAAAATGGATTTTGTAAGATTAGATGGAAAATATAGATTGATACCAGTCAAAACTACGTTTTAATAAAAATATCTTAAATTTTTGTGAATATTTATTACAAGTTAAATTTAACACCCTTCTACTGACAGAAACCCTACTGATTTGTGTTTTATACATACCACATGTTTGAGTTTTCATCCTTTCATTTCAAGAACAAAATATGACCTAAAGCACAAGTTTAAAATATCCAGTCTTATTAATGGCCAAATAGTGAAATAACATTAGAATAAATGTGGCCACACACCTAAAAGGGGGTTTCAAACATGAATATATGTATGGGTCCTAATATACTATATATTGAATCAAATATCATAAGAAATATTAAAAATATGGAAAGGTAGGGCATAAAAGAAATGATAGATGCAAAATTAATTATTCCTTTCACTGAGTATATTGGAACATGTGAACATCATCGATTAGATCTTGATCACAAATTATGTAGATTTTCAAATATTTTTTAGATGATGCCATGAATATGTGATCTTATCCAATCCAACTTAATATCTTAGTGACACGTGGAGGCTTCCCATTCACTTATAATTAAGGAGTTCACATGGCCTCAATATTTTTTTCATGTGGATCCGTTTATATCTTAAATTTTTTTTTAATTGTTTATATGTGTTAGCCTTTTCCTACAATAATAAAAAAAGTGTCTACAGTTAGACTATATATAAAACATATTAAAAACTAATACGCCTAAATCATTTTAATAAAATTATTGAAAATAATATACATGTGTCATTCAACAGTAAGTTATGGATTACGGAATCAACGATTAGAAAAAATACGTGGAATTCGCTCAATAATTATAGAGTTCAAGTTTCACTCAAAATATTCACAACTTTAGAGGGAATATGTGGAAGATCCACATACTCTCATAATCGTGAGATCATAGCCTCAAAGAATGGAATAAGACATCTCTGAATTGCATAAATGTGAACCCATTGGATTATAAAATCCACCCAAAAATTACATGGATCTATGATAACATGATTAATTTTTTAAATTCAAATTTAACAATTTGTGTTAAAAAAAGGACTTTTAGCTATAGCTAAATCTTGATGTAATTAGCTTTGCACATTAAGTATCGAGTTATAATATAATAGTGGTCCTTATTATTTAAACTTTAAAGGTTATATGTATAGAGGGGTTGAAATTATGAACCTTAGTTTTACGTGAACAAAAATGGTAAATTTAATTAAATCGTAGATTTATGTTATAATAGAAATTTAACATAAATTACATATTTTTAAAATGGAAGTATCTTCTATTTCAAATATAGATAATATCTAATTTTTAAAATAAAAGGCATTATAATTTTTTGAAAATATGATCTCTGATTCTCCTAAAAAAAAGAGGCATGTTAGTCACATTTATAAGGAATAAGCATATTATGCTAAAATTTATGATATGCAAGATAAGTATAATTGCACAAAACATAGTATACCAAATTAATAACACACAATTATGTAGAATATCATGCATTATAACAAAATAGTATACGACTTGTGGATAGAGAGTTTATTACATTTGGAAAAAAATGGCACTTGGTCAACAAAATCCAATTTTACATATATTTTTACCACTCATTAAATGAATACTAAATTTGGACACTTAAATTCCATCACTATAGTGTTCAAACTAATGAAATAATTATCAACATTCATCATACACCATTTAACTTTATTAACATATTTATTGTAAAAAATACATATTATTATCCCAATTAAGATTTGAACCCTATCCTATTTCACATAACGTTATCCCTTTGATTAATTAACTAATTAATTCATAATAGTTAAGTTAATTAATCACTAATTAAATCATGCACATAAAATTTTAAATAATAATGAAATTAGCCAATCCATCTCATCATCTCACTCAACCAATCTCATTTAACCATCAACAAACTGATTCAAACCACATTAAGACATTCAAACACCCTCATTTAAAACATTCAACCATTTAAAAAAACCTACTTATGACATTAAAACATATTCATGTAACCTCATTTAAGACATTCAACTCATTTAACAACAAATGAATAAACCTTTTGACCATTTGAATATTTCCTCCAGATAATTCACAAATTCTCAACCAATCCATTAAATGCATTTGACTTGTAGACCAAATATCCACCCTCAGAATTTGAAAATATTAATAAATTTAGATTAAAAATTTTAACTCATTTTTATTTATTTTTAAAAAGTATTTAATTTATTTTTATTAGTTAATCTAATTTTTCTTAGTTTTGATGCACATTATTAACTATTTGAAATGAAATTTAATTAATTTTATTTTTCTTTTCACATTTTTTTAAGAACAACAATTCTACACTATAGAACTATGGTTTTGTTCTAATAAATAGTGATTTTATTCTACTATCAGGCATTATTTCTTTTTTATCTTTTTTATATTTATTTACAGGTTCTTTCTATGTATGTTTGAGTTTTTGGTAGATTTTCAATAATAATCGATAGTTTTACATTGAACTTTAACAAATTTACAGTTATTATTGACAATTTTACATTATGTATTATGTATCAATCTTTTTGTATTATGTATCAGCATTTTTGCACCAATCTTTTGTGAATATATTTTGAAGTATTTTTATCTTTGTTTTCTATGTTTTTTTAATAGACAATAATTTTCCATTATTAAATGGTGGCTTTGCTCTGTCAATCGATGGTTTTGTCCTATATCTTGATTTCATTGTTTTTATGTTTTTTTCTTTCTATTTTTCACTAATATGCATGTTTCATATAGAATAGAGTTTATAAACGACTAGCTTGTTTCTTTCAACATTATTATTTAAATTATTCCAAATCCAAACACTTTTTAACATTTTTAAAAAAAATTCTGATTTTTATTTTTGATTAATTTTTAGGTTTCATTTGTCAAAAAATCTATCAAAATTATTAATTTGTTTTTTTTAATACTAATGGTCAAATTATTCAAAATTGAAACACTTTTTTCTATTGTTTTTAAAATATTTATTTTATATACTTGCATTATTATTATTTTATTTTGTCCCTGTCACTATAAATTGTGTATGCTATTATATTTCATTGTAAAATAATATGAAGAATAAAAAATAATTTAGTGACTTTTGTATCTCAAAGATTTAACTATATATGTTATTTCCTCACATCGTAAGTCAATCTTGGAAATTATAGATATTTCTTGCCTTTTTTATTTCTCTTTTATATAGGTTTTAGTGACCTTGCATTTCATCACCAAGTGTTAAGATTAAGCCCACATACCAATAGGATATATAAATTCCTTGGCATGGATGTTATCATTGGATAAATAATCACCTATTTTAGTAGCACCACGATGTGAGGTGGTTTCATCGCACCAATATCAAAAATTATAATGACACCCTTGTCTCATAGAATTGAACCTTCAATTTACCATAAGGTATATAGAGCACATGCCTAGATAATGATGTGAAACCTAGCATAATAACCTTTAGACATAAACACATACTGGTGCAAGGAAAACAACATTCCTTAAAATCACCCACCACGTACCTTTTAGGGTGATATTAGTGGGCTAATACTTGGTTACACACCTACTTGACTAGATTAGGTTATTTTTTTGTGTGTACTTCATTGTCTCACTTGTGATAAATTAGTTATGGAGTTGGTATAATCCAAAACAAACTTGTTTTACAGAAAACATCAAACCAATCTAATAACAAAATTTGTAGTTTGGCGCAAACCACTAGATTTTAGGCACTATTAATTTAAACTAAAAACATGGAAAATACCTTTGATTGAGGCCCCTTCCTTTTTTATGACTATTTACAAGTATATTATAATGATACTAATAGCCTTATTGAAAATATCACATATAACCTTGAGAACAATTCTTTGTTTAGATATGAATGAACCTAAGTCCAAATCAACAATTTCCTTTTCAGGAACAAAGATGACATTTTTATACAACTTATATAATTAGGAGCTATGTTACCTTTAGACTTTAACGCAAAAAATTTGAATCACATCATTGATAGGAAAGACAAAAATATTCCCAATCATGACCAAGTTCAATCTATAAATTCCCTTGGTAGGAATACAATATTCTTAGAGTTTACTAATGAGAATCACCATTTTATCACCAATGTCCATGTTGACAAATGAAAAATATTTTTAGATGAACAAATCTAATAGGACCAACATCAATATGTGTTTGATCAAATTTGATGATTAAGCCAAGAATTGGTTGATCTAAAATCCTATTTGAATCATCCAATCACAAATCCTTCACATCAAAAATAAAATAATAAAATATAAAAAATTAGTAGATTAATTCCAATCAGACACTCGAGTCACCAAAATCCAATCTAATATAATCAATATCCTCACCACTCAATGGCATGCTATTTTCCCAAGAATGGTAATCCATGAAGGATAATATCCAAATATTACAATATGGGATTCAAACCCACTTACCTAGTGCCCATTAACCAAAGGTCATTCAAATTACAAAATGATTGAAACCTATGGGTCAAAATAATTATCTTATTTAACCATACCATGAGATATTTTCAAAAGGTGTGGTATAAATACAAGTCTATACGTTCCCATTCCTTATCTAGAAAATACCAAGTGAACACCTACTAAAGCTAAATCAATCGACTGTAGAAGCACTCTACCCTTACCTATTCATCCCTATTTTGATATCAAGCATTGGATTAGTCATACCATAGGTTTGAAGAATTAAAATAACATCTCTTAAGTGATATTTATCAAATTATAAGCTTGATCACTACATGCATTTGCATATAGTATATTACACCCTTGGGCACACACTTTCCCACACATAAGGAATAATTACATAAAATTGAGGCCTTCCTTAGAGTATTGGCTATGTAGAGAGCGTCTATTGATAGATGAGTCTTTGGGGTAATGCAACACCATGAGACCAGTAACTCATTTTTTAGCAAACTCATTCTAAGGGTGAAAATCTAGGGTTTGATCAATCAGTTAAGAGTGACAACATATATCCAAGATCTGAACACACCAACATAAAGGAGAGAAAAAACCTAGAATAATGAAGTTGGTCACATCCAAATATTATCATTATTATATATTGGACACCTACATCAGAGTTGGATAGTAGCATGAACAATAGTGTCTAGATCTGATAGTGGTGTATGTGGCCTCATAAATACAATTTATAGAATTTGATGATTGATCAAAAACACTAACCTTGCATACTTTTATACCTATTTTTAGACCATATTTGCATGCACACAATAAACCAATTAAGTATAATTGTTCCTTATTTATTAAAATATCTTTCAATAGTTGTACTTTACTAGTTTTAACAATCTCAGTTATATAAATATAGAATATTATTTATCTAAGTTTTCTATTAATTAACCTATTATAGATTACTTTATCACCCTTGTGTTAGAGCTACTTATATATTTACTAACCATCCCCATATCTAAATTTAGGTTTAAACAATATCATAAAATTTAAACGCCTTCTCATCCAATTGGACATTATGACATTTTCTTCATTAGTTGGTTGTTGATGAGCCTCTTTATAGTGCTTATATGAGTAACTTGGTGATAAAATATTCAAATATAATTATACATAGTGTCCAAGTTATGTATCTTTTATTTATATTTTCTTTAGAACTACTATTCCTTTTTAGTTATGAAAGTCACAAAAAATTGTTGTTCTCAACAGAAAGCTTATATCTTAATGATTTTTAATTAATGAGAAAGTTCATGTTCTCAGCCCTATGTGTCTACAAACCCAAGCTTAAGCATAGAAAATGGCTCTCATGTTTTAGCACTTATAAAACTTTTCAACCACTAGAAGAATCCCACCCAATATCTTACTGCTAGTTTCTTTGCCTTCAACAACGAGACAATAGTGGAGTTTCTCTCGCAGCCACTTCTTTTCAAATTCCACTTGCTTGTGAAAAAATTATTGTTGGACCTTCCTAGTGAACATTAATATATTTTGGTGTGTTGTATCCTTGTCCCATCACATAAAAAACTTTTATTTGTAGGTAGTGCTTGATCCCTCATCTTCTAATATTGTTGCATATGCTTAACTATATAAATATGATTTATTAATAATATTATTTAGCTTATTTATATTATTTTGAGACTTAATTTTTTTCCTAAACCTTTTTATTGTTATTTAAAACAAATGAATGAATGAGAAACTTATAATTTATCATCAATTGCTTTGTCTTTAAAAAAAATGCATAGGCCACCTACATGTAAATAACACATTAATAGAACTGGAAAGGGAAGGTCCTTAGGGGTATGACATACCCTAAAAATACAAATAAAAATAATAATGCATTAGCCACTAACATGTAAATCTTGATAAACTATACTAGTGATGACTGTGGAAAATTGGAAGTGGATGACTATGTAAATCCTCCTAATATTGTTGCATGTTTTTTACTGTATTATTATTTAAAAAAAATGGTTTTTTGGTAAAATGATTTAATTTCATTTAAATTTTTTGAGACTTCATTTTTTTGGTATTAAATTAAAGAAGTACTATATATCCCTAATCTCTGTAAAAGTAGGGTTTCAACTAAAAAAATGTTTTGAGACATTTTTTTTCACTTTTTTATTGTGATACATTATTATAATTTCATCAAACATAATATTAAATTATGAGAGCTTTCAACATATTTTAAAAATTAATGAATACATGTAAAGAAGAACTTAATAGATTCAAAAATAAATATGCAATTAAGGAATCGTTTTTATAAGAGGCATTTTTTTATTGAGGAAGCTTTTCATTTTTCATCTAATTGATTTTAATGTCATCTAACTTGGTTTTACATAGTTAAAGTAATCATAATTTTAATCTACTTAATTTTAGAATCATCTAAATTGATACGTGGTTCATTCTCTATATTTTTAGAAGGGTTGTTGAATATCTTAGACCTTTTTCATTGATATGACACTTGTTTCAATCATGTATTGGGTAACCGAAACAATTTGGTATAAGTTATAAATTACATTGACAAATGTGAATTGTCATTGAAGTTTACATATGAATCTTTTCAGTTTTATTTGAGTCCATCACCTAAAACACTTACACTATTGTTATATTTTGTATATACTTACCTTTCCCCACCCCTTTGCCATTGCTCAAGCTCTCCATGAGATATAACTTGTACACCCCATATAGCACATTGTCAAGATGTATGGAGGAACACATCTCCTCATTTTCCATCATCACCTCCACCAAAAATATCAAATAATTTTTGCTTAATGAGATTCAAGAACAAAAGTGGAGATGAGGTTAATTATCATGTGTTTTAAGTGAAGTGTGAATATCAATTTACACTCTTTTACTTTATGAAACTTGCTTTACCAAAAACATAAAATTTCATCCCTTCCAGTGTAACTTGCACCTTTAAGAAAATAGCTAGTATTTTTTTCAACTATAAGCCTTAGATGAAAACCTCTTTTCAAAGGATAACCTTCACAGTTCCAACTTAAAATCATTAACTATTAACAATATATTTTTTCAATCTATTCTATTTTCCCCTTGTCGCTAAACTTTTGATGTATGATTTTATATTTTTTAACCACACCCATTTTTATCTTAATCTAGTTATCCTAACTTATTCTTAGTCCCTCATTTTATTTTCTTACATTTACTTTAAATCTTTGTTTGCTTAAAAACGTGATCCTTTTAGTAACCATTTGTTTCTTAAAATTTATATCTTATCATCCTCATCTTTCATTATGCCTCAAATATGTTTGCCTCTTCCTCCTTCCTTTACTTTCCTAATTATTGGACTTAACATAATTATCCATTCAGTAAAAATTAATCTATTAATGAATTTATTGCTTGATAATTATGAAAATCATGTTTTTTGATAGGTAAGTTCTTTCCCCTCTTCCATCACATTCCTTTTTTTTTTGCATTTTATTTTCCTTTACCACTATGAATTAAATAGAGAGACAACATATCATCAACAAATTTTCACAAGGAAGAAGACCACCTTGAGTGTTATTTCTAAACAACATACCTTCAACAACTTTCTAAGGGAAAGATGGCTACAAATAATTTATGGTTGTGAATGGTCTTGGAGTTTCCTTGTGAAACATGAAGCTCAGGTTTATTGTGATAAGTTTTCATAAATTAGAGGGGCATGACTTCATGTATAAATATAAATTTAAATGGTAGGTGTTGTGATGATCCTGCATACCACTTGTCTGTAATTACCATCAATAGTTCTACATTTGAAATGGTAACAATGGCATTTCCAAGGCGGATGGTGATGAATGACTTAGCCAAAAAAACTCACAAGATTGTGTGGCAAGGAACATATAAAGATAAGTTAAACCTAATTTTTCAAAGTTTTTTTAAATAATATGCATGATGAGGAGATATTTACAATATAGTTCAGTAAATATCAAAACTAAGTATATATAACTTCTAAGTCTTGTATATTTGACAAATATTAATCATGGATCTACCCTTTAGTTCTGGACCTTATTATAATCAAAAAGCTCACATTCGCCATCTCACTATGCCTAAATCCTTATCTCTTAGTTTGATCCATATTATTATGATAACTCAGGTCTCCTATACTTCACAAAAAGCTTAAAACCTGATAAACATCCTTCACTATTAGTTTCAAATCAATACCCATTTTCAAGCCCTTTAGCCATTAACGACCATAGAGGGACACTGTCATTGATGGTAGTATCTAGATAATTATCTTGTGTATGGTATCTAAAGGTCATCTAAATTACAAAATGATCTAAACCTATTGGTCAACCTAATTATCTTATTGTATCCTATCGTGAGATATTTTAAAAAGGTGTGGTATAAATACAAGTCTGAATCTTTTCATTCCCCATCTATCAAATACCAAGAAAACACATACTAATCTAAATCAATCGATTGTATAAACACTCTACTTTACCCTTTTCATCCCTATTTCCATATCAAGCATAGGAAAATTCATACCATAGGTATGAAGCCTTCAAAGAGCAACCC
>JARHVA010003104.1:132500-135000 GCA_037957365.1 Torreya grandis
ATTATATAGGAAGCATATTTCATTGAGTAAGACTTTAAATTTTTCATATAATTATTTTTTAGGTCATCTAATTTAGTTTTTTTATAATTAAAACAATCAAAATTTTCATCTAATTAGTTTCAGACTCATCTAAATTGACATGTGATGCATTATCTATGTTTTTCAAGGAGCCGTTGGATATATAAAACATATTCTCATTGTGATTACATATCTTTCAATCATGTATTGGGTGACTAAAACAATTCAATGGAATCTACAAATTACATTGGCAAATTTGACATGTCATTGGACTTTGCACATGTATCTTTTGAGGTTTTTTCAATTCCTTCACTTGAAGTACCTTGCCATTTCCCCTCACCACCACCACCCACTTTAACTTGAATATTTTCACCAATTTCATGTTTTTATGGATTTTCACTTCTCACCACTTCACCATTAGTCAAGTTCACTATAAAATAAGACATCTCCTCCCTACATAACTCATTGCATTATAGTACAAAGGAACACACCACCTCATTTTATACCATCACCTCCAATATAAATATCATATTATGGTTGATTAAGGCTTCATGCATAAAATGTGAGACACAATTAATGGTTATGGGTTTTGAGTTAAGGACGATTATTGATTTACACTCTTTTACATTACAAAACCCCAATTTAGTAAAAATGTAAAATTACATCCCTTCTGGTGTAACTTGCACCTTTGGGGCAACATGTAGACCTTTTTATTTTAATTATGGGCTTTGGACAACAAATTATTTTGAAAGGATAAACCTTATAATTCAAACTTGTCATTTTTAAGTGCCATTGATATACTTCATCTTTTTATTTATCCATTATCACTCAAATTTTGATGTATGCTTTTCCATTTTTTTAACAATACCCATTTTCCTTGTAATCTAGATATCCTCACCTTTTACCATTCCCTCATATTATCTTATTACATTTGCTTTAAGTCTTTTTATACTTAAAAATGTGATCTTTTTAGTAACACTCTACTTCTTAGAATTTGTATCTTATCATCCTCATTTTTCATTGTGACTCAAATAAATATGATTTTCGAAAACAAAAAAACTAAATTTTAAAATAAAATAAATTTAAATGTATTATATAAAAAATAATATGAATAATTATATAAATAATTAATAAAAATGTTATTATTTAAATTATTTAACATATAAAATTAATTCAACCTAATCATCAAATCATAAAACATAAAATAGAGACTAATTACTCTATACCTTTATTCAAATTAAAATTTAAAACACTAAAAATAATCAATAATTTTTTTAAAAAAAAGTGTATTTTCAGCACAACCATACCCATTTTCCTTTTCACCTAGATATGCTCACATTTTTTCATTCCCTTATTTTTTATTGTCACATTTACTTTAAATATTTGTCTACTTAAAAATGTGATATTTTAGTAACCCTTTTCTTCTTAAAATTTTCATCTTATCATCCTCATATTTCATGATGACTTATCTAGATGTTAGCACATTTGTTTGAAATCTAATAGAGGGTTCATACACCATTTAATATTTGTAGAATTGAGCCTTTAGTTGAACCTTCCTAAGCATTATGTGTATTAAAATATTTTCCTTACATTTTTTTAATGAATTGGAAAGAAACTTCTATTAATATATAAAATAATATATGGTTAATCTTATAACATATAATAATATATCATTAATCTTATCATAAAAAAAAGTGAGTTGAATGACTGCTCTCCCTCCTTGTGAAAAATAGTAAATGAAATTGATTGGAGTGTTTGTCAAATCTCCCTCATGTCCTAAGTTTTTGGTCCATTAACTATTGATACCATCATTGGTCACTCAACTATGTAAAATTTTATTGCATGTAAAAGGAAATAATGCATTTGTAGTTTAGCCCTCTTCATTTTAGATAGAACTTTATTATTTAATGATCTTCCCACTTAAACATGCATGATTAGATATTACTTAATAAGAGGAGAAGAATGTGGAATCAAATAAGGAACAAAAATTCATTTATACGATGTTTCACAAGGTAATTTACCCCTTAATAAAATGTTCATGATGTTATTTTGTAAGTCACTGAGTTTGAAAATGTTTGCCATTGGCTTGAAACAGATATAGTTATTATATATATTTTTATGAAACCCCCTTATAATCCAATTAGAAAACCCACAACATCAAGCTTGAATTGGTGCAAAATATGAATAAGGAATTTTTCATTTTTAGTATTATAGAGCTTATCTCTATTAATCCAAATCAAAAAATATAAAAGACAAATTGACTAGATTTTAATCTCTAAAATTCAAAATTGAATGTTTTTCCCAATTATAATTGTCTTCATCTTGCATAGTTTCTCCAAACAATGTAACACATAAAATTCACTTACTCTTAGCCAATGTATTGATCGAGGGAAATTATAAAGGCCATATGATCATGTGAAAGAGATTATACAAATTAACTTATTCATAGAAAAAAATGAAACAAAAGTCAAACACTTAATCC
>JARHVA010003104.1:140000-245000 GCA_037957365.1 Torreya grandis
TGAGTATATTTGCTATCTATTAATCTATTGGGTAGTATTGGAGTTGAATGTGGTGGTTCAAGACTTGTTCTTAGATTTAATATAATTGGACCATAATGTGTTTGGTTTTTTCATGAAACACTATATTATTGACAAGATTAAACACACCTTGATTGTCAAAGATAGATGATAGCATATCATATGTCTAGTTTGGTATATGTCAAGTAAATGAGACTCCCAACAAGTTGCCTATAGTGAGTTCTAGCTACTTGAGATGAATCCTAAAATTGGGATAGTTGAAAAAATTTATCCATTAGATTTGACATTGGGTTACAATCTATCATCCTGTATTTCTCAAGTAACATCTTAGCATATTTCATCTATGAGACAAAAAAGTGATTCTTCTTTTGCCATATCTCCTGTCCAAGACAATAGCGAAGTAGCCCCAATTTTTTCATGTAAAAGGATTTATTAAATTCATTATTTACTTCTTCAACAAGATCATTTGAAATTCCTATGAGCACAAGATCATCCACATACAAAGTAAGAATGACAATTTTTGTGCCTACCTTCTTGATATAAAAATTTGAATCTAAGGGGATAAAAATGATTCCATGCTATAATAGATGATAATTTATCTTAATGTAACATTCTGTTGGTGTTTTCTTAAGTCCATAAAGTGACATAATTAAATGATGTACCTTTTTTAGATGGTGTTTGCCAATGAAACCTTTTGGATAGGTCATGTACACTTCTTTTAGATCACCATTTAGGAATGCACTTTTAACATCCATCTACTGAAGCTTCCATGACTTTTGTGCTATGAGTGCATAAAAAAATTTAATGGTATTGATATTAGTCATGGGTACAAAGGTCTCCTCATAACCAATTCATTCTTACTAAGGATACCCATTTGCAACACTTCATACTTTTTATTTGTCTATGGACTACATTATATTTTGTCTTCAAAATCCACTTGTATCGAATGGATTTATTTCTTATACGTAGATCGATAAGTTCCCACATCCAATTTTTGATGAGGACCTCATATCCAACATCCATGGCCTTCTTCCACTAAGGGCACCATAAAGTCTCCTGAACTATCTTTAGTTCAGTTTTGTCAATTAATGAACTTATCAATGTGAGATTAACTTAATTTCCCACCTATCTTTTGGTTTGGAGTCTTGATGAAGTATCTAGAATAGAGTTCAGGTGTGAGTCCTTGATGGTGCTTTCTACCCATTTTGGACATCGATTATACTACTAATTTTATGAAGAATTATCTTCTAGATTTCCAAGGTCAATGAACAATTCTCCTTGTATCTCACCTTATTTGTGACAATATTCTTCATTCTCATCATCTAACTATGGGAAAAGTGTACGAGAGGTGCTATATTTTAACTCCTTCTATGGTAATGAGTAAAATGATGACTCATCATAAAACACATCTCAACTTTCATAAATCTTCCATGTCTCATGATCCATGAGGCAATATGATTTTGAGCTAGTGCTATACCCCAATAGAAAGCACTAGAGTGTATTTTGTTTGATCTTCTTCCACTTTTTAGTTGGGACATACATATATGATATATAACCAATTACTCTTAGATGGGAGATCGAATGTCTATGACCACTACATACCTATCTTTTTGTCTTGTCTTGAAATATATTTTTAGGTACCTTGTTGAGAAGATATATAGTTATCTTAATTGCTTCTACCTAGAATGGTGCATCTAACTTCATAGTCAAAATAATGTAATGATCCATATCCTGACTAAATAATTACGTCACTCTAAAATTCCATTTTTATAGGGTGTATATGGAGTATTTAGATGTTTTTTGATTTTGTGTTTCTTCAATAATGCCAAGAAATCCTTTGATGTGAATTCACCCCTCTATCTAAGTGGAGAAGATGAAAACGCCTCCCTGACTGGGTGACAACAAGATAGTAAAAGACCTTAAAATGAGTAAAGTCTTTAATCTTCTTATTGAGAAAGAACACTAATATATTTTGATATAAATCATCAATAAATAATTGAAATACTTGAATCCTTAGAAAAAATCATGTAGGGGTCGACATAGATTGGTATGTACCACATTGATTCGATCCTTAGCATGTGAAGAACTTGGCTTGAATAAAATCCTTTGTTGTTTACCAACAAGGCATATATGGGTTATAGGTGAAGAATGGGACAATTGAGGAAGTACATGTACCATAAAATTAGAGCTAATCTAGTATAAAGATCCAATAAAAAGGTTCCCATATCGATAATGCTAGAGTGCAGTAGATTCTGCAATATAGGCACAGAGAGCAATTACATCGAATGAAAATCCAACTAGGTAAAATAATTAATCCTTCAAAATTTATATAGCAATTATCTTACCTTATCATGAGAGGGGGTAGGATTTTGTTCCATTATTCATCATTAAATCCACCTTAGCCTTATGATTCAAGAGCTATCTTACAAATAAAAGATTTGTTATCAATTTAGGGACATGCAATACCTTTGCGAGAGTACAGGTTCTCCCCCTAAAAGGAATGGTGACAATTCTAATTCTCTATACAACATACTCCATATTTTATATGATCCAATCCCAAATTTAAATGGGTTGGTTAATTACTGAATCAAAGAGATCATTGCATCCTATCATATGCTTACTAGTGCTAGAGTTAATCAACAAAACATTTCTCATTGTTGATGAGGTTTGGGAGACAAGAACTATGTTCTTATATACATTGATACAATATATTTTTACTAGTACCTCATCTTTAGATTCATCCTCTTCTTCTGGTTGTTATTGTGTCATTATACATGTCTGCATTGCTTTCATCATTGAGGACATCTTTTTGATTTATGTGAATCAACTCCACTAAATGTGACCTCTTAACTAAAGGATCCTTGTGTCAAGGCATTATAATAGTAGTGATCAGTGTCATGTGTGTTGGTGCATTAAATATGATACCATTTTTTTACCTTCTTAGATACCTATTGTTGTTGTGATTGCTTTAGTGGTCTTTTTAGAAACTTTGAACCATATTGTTTGGAAATTAGGGTTTTATCCTTAAACTCATCTTACACAGACTAGATGGATTCTTCTGGTTGAATAAAATTAAATATTTATTTAAAAGACATTTATTGATTTATAATTTTGATTTCATGATGAATGTAAAAAATTGAGAGGGGAGATCTCTCAATGTGATTAGAACCAACAACTTAGTCTCAATCATTTCTCTAAGTGCAACTAGTTCTACTCAAAGTTTAGCCACCCAACATAATAACTCCTCAAACTTCTCACCATATTTCATGCTGAGAGTATGAATCTTGGATTAGAGATGGAGGATATTATTTTAGTTCTTTTCCTTCTAAACACTAGACAAAATGTCCCAAGCCTCCTTCGATTTTGACACATCTTGAATATGAGGTTGAAACTCATCGATGACACTAAGTGCGATCAATATCAAGGATTTAGAATTTGAATTGTCATCTTTCATTCACTTATTATATTTAATAGGACATGTCACTGTACCAGTGATGATGCCCCATAATTATTTGAATTGAATAATCATTCACATCTTCATCTTCCATGCAGTAAAATTTGGCCCTTTGAGAATTTGGGCATCAGACGAGAGTAATTTTGGTACATACATTATATTTACTTACTTATACAATATTTAATAATAAAAATAGTATTTTATTAATTTAAAATTGTTATATGTATAAATAAGTGTACCTATTTCAAAGACCAAATTGAAATCACCTTTAGTACTGCCTTTTCTCTTGCACATTTCCACTACTTCTACACACTTGCTAGTCTTCCTAACTAGAGTCTTCCTAACCACTACACAAATTTTATTATCAAGTATAACAATAATTCCCTTTTGCACCATTGAATTTAGATTCTTCTCATGTTGATGACTCCTGGTTCATGGTTAGACATGTAGGAGATAGTGGGGCACAACCTGTTGCACCCTACAATAATGTCTTGTTGTATACAAATGAGATGGTACCTAATTATGGAGCCTATATGGATGCCAATTTCAAATTTATACCTTATCTAAGATGGAATTAAAGCCTAAGACATGAATATAGTACCTTTATGGTTGTTTTATGTCTTCTAACAGACTACTTGTATCATACATTCTTATATATTCACCATTTGAAGGGGTCCAACATTCAAACCCTATTAGCATTTATAGATTTAAAACTCCCATGATATCTATAGTTACTCTATGAACTCTTCCAAGTTGAATCAAAATTATCATGTTTCTCTATGTATTCCTATATATCTATGGATAGGGTGGAGTAACATAGGACAAGTTGATCGCTTTGATACCATATGAAAGAGCATTGAATGTTTTAATGTTTTTCATTAACACAGAAGGGGAATAAAAGTAATAGAAAAATCATTATCAAATTACTATGTATATTTAATAACTACCAACGAAATATCAAACTAATAACTAACATCAACATAAATATGTAATACTACACTAACATAATGATAATAGAGTGATTAGGGATGATGAGGGATGATGAGGATCAATGAGGGTGTTATTAGGGATAATGAGGGATGATGAGGGAGTGATTAGGGATGATTAATTGTAATGAAGGATGATGAGGAAGGATTGGTAGGGGAGTGATTAGAGATGATGATGTATGATGAGGGCCGATGAGGTAGTGATTAGGAAGGATGAGGGACAATGAGGGCCAATGAAGGAGTGAATAGTGATGATAAGAGATGATGATGGATGATGAGGGAGTTATTAGAGATGGTGATGGTCTATGATTGAGTGATTAGGGTGAAGGGAAATGAGGGATGATGAGGGAGTAATTAAAAATGATTTGGGATGATGAGGGTCAATGAGGGTGTGATTAGGGACAATGAGGGACATTGAGGGAGTGATTAGGGTTGATAAGGGATGACAGGGGATGATGTGGGAGTGAATAAATATGATTAGGGATGATAATGGTCCATGAGGGAGTGATTAGGGATGATTATAGATGATGAAGGATGATGATGGATAATGAGGGGTGATGAGGGAGTGACTAAGAATGATGAGTGATGATGAGGACTAATGACAATGCCATTAGGTAAGATGAGGGATGATAAGGGATAATGAAGGTTGATGAAAGAGGGATTAAGGATGATGATGAATGATGAGGGAGTGATTATAATGATTGATGATGATGATTATGATGATGATGATGATGATGATGATGATGATGATGAATGATAATTTATGTAGTTGACCCCTCTCTCCATATGGTTTGCGGAGAAGGTGACAATGATATGAGTTATTTTGATATTAATATGATAAAATAGGGTTCAAAATCACTCCCATCCACCCCAAATAGTAATGGTAGTGGTAGTTTCCTATGTGAATTTGGAATGCTAGAATATGACTTTGTTCTATGTGACTTTGGAATAATATATGGCATTGAAATTGAAGTGTGCATGGATTGACCCATCTGTGTGGTTATTATTTTGGAGTGAATTATATATTTTTAAGATGATATTTTGAATGGTTTTTCTATTTATTATATTATTAATGGAGTGCACTAGGGTGATTGGGTACATTCATGTCTCATATAAGTTACCGTATCATGACTAAAGGGAGATGTCATGTATGAGTGACTGCATACATACATGTCATAATAGATATGTTGTAGATGTCATGTATGAGTGACCATATCATGACTATAGGTATGATATAGGTCACATGCTACATGGTAGTCATTTATACATATTGATATACCCATTAATCAAAAACCCCACAAACTATTTAGGAATTTGGCCTGAAACTGCCTTCAATCCTTTTTCACGATCATCCCTAGTCACTCTTTTATCTATATATGTGAAAATTCCCCCTCTCCTTTCATTATATATTTAATAATTCCCCCTCTCTTATTTTTCAAGCATCCCTTGACAATGCCCCCTCTCCTTGCCCTCTCCTTAAGGATATGTCTCAGGTAATATAAATGTATCCTATATTAGATATAGGTATTTAATATAAAGATATGGATCAGGTGTTTAATCGGATAGGCATACTCAATTAGGTGGGGCATATTCAGGTAAATAACTCAAATAATTAGGGAATAATCAAGTAGTTAGTGCAAAAAGCATAGGTAAGTATGGCATGCTCAAGTAGGTAAAGTAGGTATGGAAGAATCAAGTACAATAAGGTACGTAGGGCATAGTTAAGATCAAGATATGGCTTTAGTATTTAGGTAGGGCATACTTAAACTCAAGATATGGCTTAGATATTCAATTGGGTAGGGTATAATAAGGTAGGTAAAGTAGGTAGGGCATACTCAATTAGGTAAAGTAGGGGGCATACTCAATAATATAGATCTATTACATACATAAAATTATTCAAAGCTTTGTTTCTCATTTTATCTTTCAATCCTAAAATTTTCAAAACTAAGTATTGACCAAAATAGATTTTGAAAAACTAACATATAAATGGTAACTCTTATAGCTCTAGAATCAATTTCAAAAGATGTAGAGTGGCCCTAATTTCTTATATTTAGTAAAATAAATTGAAATTATAAGAATATAAAATGTAATATAAATTAAATATGAACTTATACTTTGTACGTACTTTGTACTATATAGGGTGTACGTCATTTCCTTTCAAAATTTTAAAAAATTTGCATTTACCTTTAAAACATGTGTTCCAAAAGGTGTATGTCCTTTACAACCTTTCCATAAAGGGCATACACCCTTTGTAAAGGGCGTATGCCATTTCAACATTTATATATTTTTCTTTTCCATTTTCCCTCCAAAAGTGCTTTAGGTTTAGGTTTGGGGAGGTCTGAACCTAGCCTAAAACTAGTCATGGAGCAATCCACATAATTTTTAGGAAATTTAAGAGTTTTTCATCTTTGTCGACACATCTGATTAGGTAAATTTTATTATTTCTAAAAAAAAATATGAGTTTGTAGAGGCGAAAGTGTATTTTTGAAGATATATATTAATATTAAACCACTATTTTTTATTATTACTTAATTTATACATAGCACACTTCATTATGGAATATATACATATTATTATAAATACCTTTGTATGTTTTTTAATATTAACTAAAAGTTTATAAAACCTATAGCTGACCAATCTACACATTTTTATTTATGCTTTAAAAACATATTTTTTATAGAGTTAAGTTCAAAAAGTTGTGTTTGTACACTTGCAGTTCTAATTTTCTAGTTGTCTTGACTATATATATATATATATATATATATATATATATATATATATTTGTTGATCGATCTTCGACATTTTACCTATCCACAAATGATATTTTATACAACACTTTATTCATTTACTCAAAAAAAGTGTGTTCATACAAATGCAGTCTCTTTATCTTTTCACCAAAAAGTGTCAATCCATTATCATAAATGAATCAAGTCCACATACTTTTATCATGTAGGTATTTCAGAAAATATATATTTATATACTACATTTAGAATGTCACAATTCATATTCTCATGTTATTGTGAAATTCTTTTTCCAAGTATCTTTAAAACATTCTCCAAGTTTAACTATTATTATTTTCAAGAAAAAAGTGTCACTTTAATCCCCCCATTTTTTCCCCCATTACACTATACTTACCCTAATATCTAATTATTGTTACTAATAAAATATAGAAATAATTAAGACTATAATTGTCATTGAGCAAAGAATATTGTTTTAATATAGATCTACTAAATGTAAACAAAGTTATTATAAATACTATGCTGATGTGTGTTTGATTTTTAGGCTCTTGGATATATGAATCCACAATCATAAATGATGAACAAGTCCAAAGGGAATTGACCAAGGAGGTTTCCATTATCCCACATCCACACTATCTCATCTTTGAGCTATGTAAAGAGTAACCTCCCATTACTAAATGATTATTGGTGCACCATAAAATTAAATAATCAAGAGGATTACTATTGAAAAAAAAAAATCGTATGCACTTTGTATATATTGTGAGTTACATCAAATCTAAGATCCATATACAATTTTGTATGATGGATTGAGTTTTAGGTAAGTACCCCTCACACTATAGATCAAGTAAAATTGATTAAGAATTTCCTAGAACAACAACTATTGTGATTTTTACAACTACCAAAAAATAATTCTAATCTCATGGAATTTTACAAAATAAAATTTCTTTAACCCTTAGTATCCCACTATGTTAGCCAAATTTTTATTAACCAAGATCCAATAAAGGTGAGGTGAATGCACAATAGTAGTTATTTTCAACAAGCCTCTAAATATTAGCTTGGAACCTTAAATATAAAAATAAACAAATTGCAAAAATAAAGATTAAAAATGTGTTAAAAATGTAAAAAAATAATGTGAAACTATAATTATATTTAGTAAACCTGCATGCAGAATAAGGTGAAGCTTTTATAATTATGATACCATATTAAATTATTGGATAGTGTATATAATCATTTTAGCTACCATAATACAAACACCCACAATACTTACATACAAAATATATGAAAGATTAAAAATAAAGTAATGCATATTAATTTAATTAGTGTAGTTACCTCTTTTGATTAAGAACACTAGCCTAATTATGTTAGTATAATAGTAACTCTTATCTATAATATGTTTCACCCATTATCCCTCTATGATTGTATATAGATAAAAGAAGAGGCTAGGATTAGGGTTAAGGTTTTGGTTAGTAGTTAAAAATGAACAAAACAAAATTGCATAAGCTAATTAAGCATTTACTTTAATTATTTTCTCTAATAATAGGTTTTGGATAAGTATGCACTAACTAGTACCCATCCATAAATTACAAATAAATAATACAAGTGTATCTTAAAACTAGACAATAGTGCATGAGGAATTAAATGCACTAATATATAATATTATTCATTAATAAATCTATGGATAATTTGATCTGAGAAACGTTTCAGGTGATAATTTAGCTGATGCTCTACACTAATCGGTGGCAGAACTTTCAGGAGCCATACCTTTTTCATCATAGCTCTGTTTGACTCCCCGTTTGAACTATTAGAAAGCTAAGAATGAGGGGAACTTTATGAGATGGTATGGATCTTCACTCAGTGGGTTTTTACACCTTAAAAAAATGGAAGTGCCCCAAATTTTAATTTTAGTAGTGCAGTCTAAAAATAATAAGTTTCTAAAAATTGTAATTCTTCAAATTTTGTATTGTTGTAAATCGTGGAAGTCAAACCACTTAATCTCCCTCAAGATTGGTGACCCTCCACATCTTCATCCTACCTTAATATCATGTATAAATGAATATGTAACCCAAAATGGAATCAGACATCTCTTCTCAGAGATAGGCATATGTTTGGGTCTGCAAATTTGATGAATAAAATATCTCTTCTTAGAGATAGCATTATTTTTATTGTGTTTTTCTTTTCTTTTTTGAATTATATTTCAACCAAATCTTTTTGAGTTTTGGATCATGTAATATCTTTAATCATCAGAAAAGGGTATCCTAGTGGAAGGATGCCCTCCCTGTGCATTCTTTTATTTAAAATGATAGTAAAAGCATAGATTTTCACTGTAATCTAGAAAAGTCAGATGATGATCAGGATTTTCCTCAAGAGTAACCTCAGACAAAAAACATACCACCTATTAAGGAAAATATAGTTTCTTTAAAATAAATGGATAGTATATCTCCATTTTCAAGAAGAGATCCTTTGGCTCAGAAAATGCAGAAAATTCTTGGATATTTCCATTTAAATCTATCTTGAGGAATGGAGAGAATGGACCATTATGGGTAAAAAAATAAGAAATGCTGAGGTAAGATGGAACCTCTAAAGATTACCTTCAAATTAAAAAAGGAAAATGAATTAGAAGGGTTTTAGTTTCATCTTGTTATTATTTTTCCATTGTGTTGTGTTGTTAAATAACTAGGATTTTAAGCCTTTTGTATTGGATTCATATATAGGGTTGGGCCCCTAATTCAAAAACCATTTTGTTTAACAGTAATAAACAAAACTAATACTACAAATTTTAGGTCCCAAAACATCATGACCATATAATATTGTTGGGGACACTAGATTCTAAAAGATACCCAATTTGTTTTGACATCTTGAAAATGAAACTAAAAATATTATCTCTTAAGTGTACTAAGTACAACATACCCTTAAATAATCTCTCATGTGCAATAAAGAGCATATTGAAGTAGGTAATTTGAAAAACACTCCAAATAAAGATGTTTGAAATTTTCATAAATAAGTTTTAATATAGGTAAAGGTCTAGGTTTTGAAAGGATCACACCCCTTCAATAATGAAGAAAAAGATACAACAATTATAGCTCAATGAAGCTTCTCTTCCTACGGAAAATGAAATGGCTGTAAACATATTGTGCAAAAGATGCAACCCAATAGTGGAATGCAAATGAACAAAATGCTGAAAATAAACAACAAAGATACAACATCCATGAGTAGTGCAAAACAAAACCAAAGGGGATAACAATAAACATGCCAAACAACCTCCAAAACAATATAAACAACAACTACAACCCTTTCATAATTTTTCTTTTTGGGATGTAAGGGTCATCTTTAGATGATCCATTTCCATCTGACCCTGTCCTTGCCTTTTATTTCTCACAAGGGTCCAATCACCCCGATCCCTTGAATCTAGAAGAATAGGAATGGAGATTTTTCATGAATCAATAGGTTTTGGTGACTTGAATGATATTTTCTTTAACAATACTTCACGTTCTGGTATTGAGAGTTGAATATTCTTTAGAGGGATGTGGGCCATTAAAGTTTTCTTAGGATCACCATTATTACTATTATTTACTTAATTTGAAACCTACCTTTCAGAATTTTGATTTATTGATTTATATGAATCTAGTTGTAAACCTTCCATTTGAGTTTCTAGAACCAACTCTAGATCCTCACTTATATTTTCACTTTCATCTAAATCTTGAACAATTATGTGTTCAGTACTAGCATCTTTCCACTAGGGATTTTTATTTTTGTATTTGAGAGAGGGATACTCATTGACCAAATGAATGTTTTGAAAACATTTATGGCATCTAAAAGGAATTCTTTCATAATCTAATGATTGAACCTATGTTCTATGTCTAGCTTTCAAATTTATCTAAGAAAGTAATTCCTTGATTATATTTACATTGAATAAAATTCTAGCATAAGTTGAATGAATCCCTTGAAAGAATTGGGATCTATACTCCAAAATTACCCTATAGATTATGTTATGGCTATAAAAACTCAATGATCTCAAAACTGAAAAGGAAGATTTGACAATCTAAACCAGATTGATTTTGAATTAAAAGTTCGAGTGTATGGATTGAAATTAGGATCCCATGACATAACCATAAACAAATGATTTTCCCATTTCCAATGGTAACCACTAACTTCATTTTTATCTTCTACTGAATCAAAAATCGCAATGAAAATGCCATTTGCACAAGGGCAGATTTCAATCTTACATTTGACCATGTCTAGCCATTGCTTTGTGATTCATTCGTGGATTTGTGGCAGAGTTGGCCAGAAACCTCTGAAGTGGCAAATCATTCCATGGGAAGAGAACAAATCTTCCCTCTCCTAGATCACGTCCAATTCTTCTTCTTCAAAGTTGAGGATAGGGATAGCTTTAGTCGTAGCTAAAGGTTCACTCACTCTTTGCCTTGAGACCATTGGTGCAAATGAGGGCCTATTATTTACCACAGCACATTTTCCCAATGCTTCCTCCATAATCACAGGGTCTTTGCCGGCCACCACAGACACCCGATATGGACAAGCCGCTGCCCTCGTTTTCCTTTTATCCGCAGTAACAGTGTGGTCCCAATGGCTTGTCTGTACGAAATCGGCCGACAATATATCCATCTGCAAAATCAGGGCCCTCCCCACATCCGACTTCAAAAAAATGGAAATCCACACCTAAACATTGTCTACCACGCCCTAAAGAACCCGTAACGTGTTTCGTCTCTAGCACAGTTATAGTTATATTTGTTGCAGTTAATTTCAGGTCATATGTTTTGATTTAAATTTATTAATATTTCCATCTTTTCTTTTGATTTAAAGGCAATTACATATAACAAATATTGAAAAAAAAAAAACAAATTGTATTCTCGTAAAATATGTTAAACTTTAAAAATTATTATTAATCATTCTCTTTGAGAAGTAATTAATTATAACAACATTTTTCTTTGGGGGGATTATTTTTTTAATTTTTATAAACATTAATTATAACAACATTTTTCTTTGGGCTAATCGTTTTTTTATATTTATAATGTTTATATTTTAAAATTTATTTATTATATATTTTACTCTCTTAAATCTTAAACTATTAATTTATTGATTTATTTGTTTTATAATTAATTTATAATATTTTATTTGATAATATGTAAAAGATATGAAAGATATTATTTGGAAGGTAGTTAATTTATTTATATTATAATTTTAAGTCATATTTTAATATAAATATTTAAATAATTATATTTTTGGATGTTTTTTTACATAAATTCATTTCAAATATATAAATTGATTATAAATTTTATATCCATATTCTCAAAACTTTTAAACATAAAATGTTTAAATTTGAGAAAATTCAATAAAAATATATATATTTTAAATTCTTATCATCTCACCTCAAAACTAAGATAATAATGACTATCTTTTGATCACTTCTTATAATAAAATAATCTTAAACGCTTTATTTTATTAATTCTCTCATGACCGAATGATTAGCTAAGCAATATTTAGTATTTATCTTTTATTTCACCTAGTCAAATGTTTATAGGCAGTTGTATTTCAATTTGATCGAACTTCATTTATCTATATCACATTTGGTGAAACTTCATTGTCTTTAATGTTATTTTACTTTTATAGGGTTATATCTTGTCCTTTAGTGTAAATATAAAATCATCTATTATTTAGAAGGATTTTTTCATTGTATTCTTTTAAATTTAAGAGGTATATCTTTTTTGTGCTTCATTCTAAATAATGGATTATTTTTATCTCATATATTTTTCAAACTTAAGATATTTATATGATGTATGTGTGTAATGTTTGATTTTCATGTTTGATACTAGAATTTATTAAATATAGAGATTTAACTAGGAAAAGTGATAAGATTAATTAAGATTTAATTAGTTTTATTTTGTTAATTTTAAAGTCTTTTTAAAAAATTAAATAGAATCTTGAAACATTGTTAATGTTGAGGTAACAATTATAATTTTTATTGTAAATAATTATATATATATATATATATATATATATATATATATATATATATATATATATATATATATATTTTAAATCGAAATATTATTAATAGTTATGAAATTGATAATACATGTGAAGTAGATTATGATCAACAAAACTACTTGGATGAAAAAGATAGCATTGAAAATCATGTAGAGTTTAGAAAGTATCTCATGAAAAATCCAAAGAGATAGTTGAATGTATAAATGTATTTAAAAATGTTGAAAGACAAATTATACATCAAGGTGTCTAAAATAGGGTTTTAGTTGAATAAATACCCTATAAGGCAAATAATTGACATATGAGTGATCATAACACAAATTAAGTATATGTATCATGTAATGGATCTTATTTTATTCTTATAATATAATAATTTATAAAATTTATTTTGAACCTATGTTTTATAACGCTTATATTTTTTGCAAAATTACGTATACTAAGAATATTTCTCCTATTACTTTTTTTGCTTCTCCTTCTTGTAAAAAACCTATGATTTCTCTCTATGATCCAATTACTTCTCAATTTCTTCAAAATGATCAAAGTGTTTCTATTGCTTCTCATAATAGTCAAATTGAAATTAATTATCTTATGTTTCAAAAATCTCTTGCTCATAATATTCCTCCAATCACTTTACATGTTAATAACGCTGCTCTTTTTTAAAAAAAAAAAAAAAAGTTAATTTTTTAATGAAAATACTATTAATAGTTATGAATGTGATAATGCATTTTGAAATAGATCATGATCAACAAGAATATTTGGATGAAAAAGATAGCATTGAAAATCATGTAGAGTTTAGGAAATATCTCATGGAAACTCGAAAGAGATAGTTGAATTTATGAATGTGTTGAAAAATGTTACAAGCCAAATTATATGTCAAGGGGTCCAAGATGGGGTTTTAATTGAAGAAATACTTTATAAGGAAGATAATTGATACATGAGTATTCATAACGTAGATGAAGTATACATATCATGTGATGGATTGTAATTCATTCTTATAATGTAATAATTTATAAAATTCATTTTGAACCTATGTTTTATAAAGCTTCTATTGCATTCAAAATCACTTATACTACTTATAATCCTTTTCATATTATTTTTCATGCTTCTCCTTCTTCTAAAAATCCTATGATTTCTCTACAAGATCTTATTAGTTCTTAATTTCTTTAAAATTATTGAAGTGCTTCTATTAGTTCTCAAAATACTCCAATTGAAAATTATTATCCTATGTTTCAATAATCTCTTGCTCATAATATTTCTCCAATCACTTTACATGTTACTAATGCTTCTATTTAAAAAAAAAAAATTATCCCAGCCTATTATAATTTTTCTATTGTTATCAATCTTGAAATGACTACTATGATGCAATCATGACGTGACTTAAAAAATTAAATCAAAGTCCTATCTCATTGTTCTCAAAAGGAAAGTATTAGGGTCACATCTAATGACATTATTCTCAACCCCTTAATTATGAATTGATTCCATACCCATTTACAATAGGGTTTTTGCTCCAAAATTTGAATTATTTAATGGAATAGGAAACCCTTCTCACCATATTAATTTTTTTTATGCATCTTGATAATAATTTTCACATAAGCATAAATTATTAACTAATTTATTTCCAAGGACCTTGAAGGATTATGGTCTCTATTGGTTTTATGATTTTCCATGGAGGTGTATACACTATTTTACCACATTAGTTAATGACTTTTATCCCAATTTTTAATCAAATTTAGTTGGAAGGATACATTTTCACAATTAGTTAAATAAAACAAGGATTTATAAACACCTAATTATGGTAGCGGGACCATTATTTGCTATCATATCAAAACATTAATGCTTTTATGGATCATTGGTTCATATTATGCTCTTATTAGCACATTTAACTTATGTTATGGGTCTTGTTTCCCTTTTCTGATTTGTTTTTCCTTTATAATTATATTTTATGTTCTCCCTAGGCTAATGAAAATATCACCATTCAATTTAGAATATCTAAAAACCTATAAAATGACTATTTTTCCTAGTATTGAATATAGATGCTATTAAATGTCTAGAATACTATTTAATGGTTTTTTTTTCTCTCTAACTAGGAACATACTAGTATGTTTTAGGTAATAAAATTTCTAGGTACTTTTACACATTCTCTATGTTTATTTAGAACTTTGTGCCATGTTTTTTGAGTTTCCTACATTTTATATATCATCTTTCATGCTAATAGGGTCTTGATATTATTTTTAGAAGTCTGTAATTACGTGAGTGTGTTTAGAAAATAATCAATGCACATCAATTTGAATCTATAAGCCATATAATAGTGTAAAAGTAAGGATTGTTTTTTCAAAGAAACACCACTATACCAAATTAGAAATAAAATATTAGTGAAATAACATATAATATTTAATATTTCTCAAGATATCATTGATAAGGATAAATATAAGAGTCAAGATCTTCATATTGGACTTGACTACTCACTGAACTATGTTCAATGTTGATTAAAAAATATCAAAGAAGAAGGGTTTGAACTAGATAGGCTCCTTATAATTACTTTCATTTTTTTATGGTTCTGCATGGTGATTTTAACTAATTAGGGTTGTAAGGAGGAGGATTTATATAAGATATATGGTGAATTGTGATATGTTGAGAAAGGTGTTTAAAGTATAGAAGAAAAGGAAGACATCCATCAATTTTATTCCAAAAAATATATAATTTATATATTAGTGTTTAACATGAGCATTTTCTCTCTCTAGGAGCATACCAACACACTCAAGTCTAGATTAGGAGTACACTAACACACTTATTTTCATGTTATAAAATTTATTACGTCAAAAATGTTTTATGAGTTATCTATGGAAAAGTCTCTATAAAATATTTCACTTGATTTCAACCTTTTATATCACATACTTGTCAAACTAAATAATTTTAATACATTATATTTCTACTATGTTGTATTCTATTTAAATTTGAATTGCACACATTTTTTATTGTTTAGTGTGGTTTTGTTGACCTAAATACTATTTACCTTGTAAAAATTATGGTGATGCTATGACATCATACAAACTTAAGGGTTATATTCTATCCACATTGTATATTATGTCTTTTATTTTCATGATTTCCTAAACCATTTTCTTATTATGACATCATATTAGGATTACCATTTTCTTATCCATAGTGTTATCCACATTGCCTTGCATGCTTCCTTCCATTATATGGTTAATTATTCTTGTAATTTTTATAGATCTAATGTTTATAGAGATACACTTATTTGCTTCTCTATCATTAGCCTTTGATCCTTGTGAATTATTGTAAACCCTAGTTTTTTATTCTTGATATATCGTTAAAAATATAGGGTGCCTTTGTATACTATACATGTATTCATCTTATGACACTTAAGGATATTAGATATTAGATATTTACTAGGTGAAGTGATAGATTAAGTTTAAAACCTATTGATTTTATTGTAATTCCTTTCGTTCATACTCATGCTTATTTGAAAAATAAACTAATGATTGTCAATGATGTTAATGCTTATTATTTTAAAACACATGTGGATGATAATTCAAATGAAAATGATATAAATTAAAATAATTTTAGTTTTAATTTTATGAATGATAATGATGTGGATGATAATGTTATTAATTATGATGAAGAGAAAGATAGATTTGCAAGGAAATTTTTTGAGAGAACACATCCTATATCACCATATAAGAATAGATTAAATGTTTCAATTGTTAAATTATATCCAAAGAACCACATATAATAGATGTCAACTATAAATATAGAGTTTAATTTCATGTTTGATAATGTGTTTGTGTCAAAAAACAATTACACTATTTTCCCTCATCCTAGTTTTTATACTCATTTTGATATGCATTTGACTTCATAAATTGATCTTAATGCTTCATGTTTTTCTTCATAATTTCTTCAACCATTTGAGCATGTTTAATCCCAACCTTCATATTTTATTTATAGTGTTTATAAAGTTCCTAATGCCTCCATTCCTACCTATACCACTATATCTACTCATAATATTAAAACTAACATCCTTAAACAAATTGTGTAGGTTATGTAATAAAAAATATAATTTCCATTTTAAGGATCTTACAAGATAGTTCATCAATATACTTCACATGATATGTTATTCAAACTTTCATTTTATGATTTCCTCTCCTATCCTTTTCCTATTGCATTCATGAGTCCAAAGTTCTAATTTTTCAATGGTAAATGTGATCCTTCTCATCAAGTGAAATATTTCATTGTTTCATGTGTCAACATTGTGCATAATGATAAATTTTTAATGCAACTATTACCTAGAATCCTTAATGAATATGCTCTTGATTAGATTTATTATTTTCCATATGGATCCTTACAATCTCTCATACGTTTGCTAATGATTTATTACCTTAATTTTTGATAAAAATTAACATGAAGGTCACATTTTCATAGATCTCCCAATTTAAACAAAGACATAATAATAAAGTTTGTATTTTATTAGACTAAAAAATGTGATTATAAATATGGCTCATAAATTATTGGTAATGAATTATAAAGTATATTATATTAGATTATACTCTAACATATTAAATAAAAATTGGTATTCAACACTTAAAAATATTTTGAAAAAAGTTTTTACATGGTTAGAAACTACGAGTTAAATATTTTTGAAGCTAACATGCTAAAATATGGGATTAATTACACTACCTTTAATGGAGATAAATGTCAAGGTAAATTAATTATAAAATTTGAGTCTAATTTTAATAATTTCAAACCTAATAATGAGGGAAATAATACAGAGAATGGGGTATATCAACCATCCTATAGGCTAATATTATCATAAAGAGAATGAATAAAAAATACATGATTAACTAAAAGTCCTTAAAATTTTATTAAATGATTATTTGAATCAAATATGATCTATACCTCCTACATAAGACATTGAAGCATCGAGGTCCTTGAATAAGAACCATCATGTTAAATTATACTATGATTATCATATAATCCATTACTATTCTAAAAGAAAATGCATAAATTTGAAGCGTAAAATCTAAGATCTAACTAAAAACAACCAACTCTAATAAGGTCACACCATAATTTTGAATGAATTAGTTTCAAAAACAAATAAATACATGAAATTATTTCCTCTTCCCAATAATTTTACTCAATTGAAAAAATAATATTATGCTCATATGATAGCTTAAAATTCACCATCACATGACTATAATTATCATATGTTTGATATATTTTTAGGTGTGGCTAAAGACACTAATAAAGAGCTTACTTTAAGTATATTATATGAATTTAAAATTATAAAGGATGACTCTATCAATGTAATCATATTCATATAATATTTATTAGTTACACATTCAAGGCTATGAAACCAAATTATGATTTAAAATGGTTCAAGTATAAATGTGGGCATGATGAAATATATTATTAGTCTTAAATGCATTGAGAAAGATTAAGTTGGTCAAACCACATTTATTAAATAATATGATGGAATAACCATGACACTACTAGATGGAATTACATTGCTTATCACCATGTTTTCATGTATCAATAGATAATGGGACATATGACATATGTCATGGATGACCCGGACCTAATGAACTAAAATTATTTTATGTAAAGACTACAATAGTGATTAAAAGTTGTCTATGGAAAGAAAGTGATTATTATCCATGGCACCACATATGAGCCTTGCACACAAGTTCAACATAATTTGTTATCTAAAAAGATAACATAAAATATAATCATAAGACCTCAAACAACTACACCCAAATTTAAAGTACCTAATCATACATTTACAAGGTTAATATCATCACAAGATATGATTACTATTAAATATAAAGCATCTAAAAAAATTCCAATCATTTAACATGTCATTAAGATACTAGAAAGTGAAACTTTAAAATATGATTCCAAAGCTAATATAACCACCTGCACTGATAAATAATACCATGATGATGGTTAAACTAATGATAATTATCCTTATGATGAAAAAATGATGAAAATACATTAGCCTTCTTTGAAACATGGGTACTGATAAATCTAGATAGTCACCATGAGGACATGATAACATCTACTTATAAACAATATGATAAATTATTTGAATTTGTTGGCTAACCTTATAGCGAACCCCATATACTTTAACTAAATAATATATTTGTAAGCATTTTATTTTCTTCACCTTTTTTATTGTCCCTAAATTAGTTTCTTCTTATATGTCTATTTTTCAAGTTATTTTTTTCCTATAGCTTCATTTCATGTTATTATCTATTTGGTTCTTCCATTACTTCTAATTTATTATAATTATTTCATCTGTCTTGTTTTAATTTTTAATTTACCTTCTCTTATACCCCAACACACTAAATTATTATAAAGGTTTAGATCCATGAATGATGAGATGGCCTTAGTTGTTCTGAAAAAAAAAACAATTCCTTTTATCAAATGTTATTCATTTCGTGTGATTATTTATATTAATAAATGTCATAATATAAAATGTGATGTTAATATGGGTATCCTATTTATAGATTTTAAAGGTTTATTAATGTGTATGAAAATTATTTGGGATATATTTAATATTTTAGTTCAATAAAATATATTATGTGTAGATGATGGGATTGGAAGGTCATAAAATACATTTCAATATCCTATTGTGTTTGTTTTATGGCTATGAATTCCTATATGGAGAGAAAACAAAATTTTAGTATTCAAAGAAGTGAGATATCCATGCAATGACATCTAGAAACACCACAACACCTACATTGAAATTAAAGAGAATTAAAGTGCAAGGAAAAAATTAGATTAATTCATCATACATAAAAAAATTAAATAATTACATTATTCTCTAAATTACTCATAATAAATTTTATTAAAAAAATGATGCATGTTTATTTAAATTTTTTTTTGCAACAATTAAATTATAATTTGCTATGTTTACTAGTGTATAATGTAGACATGAAAATAAAAAATTGATATATTAAAAATTATAGACATAAAAATTAATGATAAAACATAAAATAAAAAATATATTATAACACAATTCTTGAATTCATTTATAAGTGTTTGTATAAAAGTTTAAGCTATAGAGGGAATACTAAATAAAACAATGTTGAGTTGGAACAACCCAAACTAGAAGGTAACTATTGTGATTAAATGGATAAATTATTTTTAGAAAAGTATTTAGATATTTTTCTATAAGGATTTATATAGGATAATATATCTCTCAAATTATTATGAACTATCCTTTGATGAAAAATCACTAGAAACAAAAAAGGTCTTTGAGAGTTCTTCCCAAAAGGAAAATAAAAATACATTTCACATATTTTATAACCTTGGTATATTTCCCCTAATGTTTTTCACTAAAGGAATAACCAAGAATATATATTCATAGTCTAGGATGACCTAAAAATATCTTCTTCCTCTCAAAATACTAGAACTCAAATAAGGTCAATCAATTTAGCTTGCATACACTTAGATGATCAGGGTAGGATGAATGTTATCTATAGATACAGTGGACGGTAACATACAAATCAAATGTCAAGAGGAAAGGGTAATAAATATTAAAACTATGAAATAGGGATATATCTCTCACTAAACCTCAATAGAGGTAAATTATTGTAAATATACAAGTTAAAATGGTTGTAAAGCGTTAAAAGTGAAATAAAATTATGGTTTAGGTGATTGTAAAGGGGGTAAGGTGAAATGGTCAGCAAAATGGGGGTTTATACAACATAATATGATAGATAAAAATATAATTAATCATATATATCTATACCAACTTATATGGTATAAGGAAGACCCCAAGTAAGGATACACTCATACATTCGTAATGCAGTAAGCAACATCTTTTCTACTAGGTAAAGGAAAGAGTATAAGATAGAAATACTTACATTAGGATGGACCCATCAATGCTTCAATATCCCCCATGGCTTGAGTGTAACTTTGAAAGAGATTATTTTAGGTTGAATACTTTAAATAATTGGATGAAGACCTAGATATCTTTAGGTAGGAACTCCAAATAACTTCTATTGAGTCTCAAATACACCACAAGATAAGACATCGAAGATAAGGTTATAAACCACTAACTCTCCCAAACTTCAACTATTATAGTAAGGTATCAAGCATTATTACATAATACAAATGTAATAAATCAAACTTAGAACTCTATTGGGTTGTCCAATACAATACAAGAAGGATAAAGTTACAAAATAGACTACATCGACTAGGAAATTACCATGTGATATAGGGGAGCCAGTAAATCTAAATGAAAAGTAGACAAATAAGTAATATGAAAAGAGACTCAAGGAGTAGAAATTGATATTAGTGATTGTGTAATATGATATAATTCCAACATCTATCACAACGTACCATAAAGAAATCCCACCCCATTCTTAGTGCACCCTTTAAAGCATGCACTTAGGGAGATTGATGCATAGACAAGCTATTACAGGAGAAAATTATATCAATGTGATAAAAGTTAAAATATTATGTGTATACATATGCCCCACCTGAAGCTCATCACATGTCATAATAGTGTAACACATGATGATGTTTTAGGATAGAAACATAGCAAAACAAAATCATAACTAAAAATAAATGTTGAAAGCACCGCTAATAATGAATAATTGAAAGTTACATGTGCATACATTGAGTTACATTTTTGATGAATATTTGCATGCAAATACCATAGTCTCAATTATGGAGGGCGTAGTAAATCAATTTGAGAAACCCCAAGCATATAATGCCAAAAATACAAATAAAATATGCATGAATGCACAAGATTGTCAAACAATAAATGTAAAATCCAACTCATTAAATTATTGAAAAAAATAGATAAATTTTCAAGATGAGATTGATAAGGCAAGGTTATAATATAAATATCCAAACAAGTAGATAAAACAAATGAAAATTATTTAGCTAAAATGATAAGGCTACTTAGGAATGAAAAACCCAAAAATGCATCCAAACTAAAATAAGCAATAATCGATATCAAACAAAGGACACAAAGAACTGATTTATGATAAAGCATAAATGTAAGAGAATTTAAAAACCAAACTCAAAAAAATATTGAAAAATGAAATAAAAAATGAGATTGAATGGCTCACAAAAATAGAATAGAAGACTCAAGGTCCCAAAGATAACTAATATAAATCATAAAGAGATAAGAGAATGACCAAGGGATCATCCCTCATAAACTCAAATATATATCTTTTATTCTAAAAATGGGAAATATAAAAGTGTTTTATTTCTACCATGTTTAAAAGATATGGAAAATAGGAACTAAAGAAGATGTTAAGGATTTAGAGAGAAACCGACCTATCAAGGGGTAAAGATGGAGGGAGGTAAAATAAGCATAACCAAGAAAAAATAATTGTCTTTCCTGAAAAAAGGCACTCAAATCATGTTTAAAAAATTAGGAGGTTTTAATAGCTAAGGCCTTACATAATCCTACCTAACAACACAAGATTAGGCTTACTTATTATGTATACATATCATCCCATGAAGGATAATATGAATAAAATATAAAAGGATCCTGCCATCCTACAACATGTTCCCCACTCCTCAGAACCACTTACGAAGTCGTCAGTCTAATTTGAACATTAGGTACTTGTGTGAGAAACTAGGTGACACCAAAATGCAAAAAGATATAATGATGTAATGAGACTTCCTACCTCACTCTTTAGCCTACCTCACACTAATGGATATTATCTCTTTCATGAGTCTAACTATGGAGTTTGAGCTTTGACTACAATAAGAGATGTGTCCAAAATATCATATCTTTTGGGGTGATATGAATTTGAAGATATAAATTTCCTTCTAATATTACTTTTTATTATGATTTAGATTTTAGATTTTTTATATTTTTTTATTTTCCTCCTTCATACAAATCAAGAAAAATAAAAAATAGGTGTTAAATATGACTAACACAAGAGAGATTACACATATCCATTATAAAGGAGAACATAAAGAATCCAAAAATCACACTATAAGAAAGAGTACAATATCAAAATAACCCAAGTTTTCCTCAAGTGAAATGAGATGGAAAGCTTGGGAATGATAGAAATGAACATAGAATGATTGGATTTCCCCATTAATTTTTTTAAAAATAAATTAGTATGGTAAAATGATATGTAAGTATGAAACATCATCATAAGATAAGGTAAAATGTGGATGAGGACATGAAGATAGATTGTTATAATTTTACCCCAAAATAATATGATTGATTATTAGTGAGTAAAAACACTAAGTTTAACTATAACCTTGCATGTCTAATAATAGACCTATCTTAATTTGGGAGTGAAAGGAGTCTATGAAAAATGAATAATGATGGGTTTTTGTGAAGAGGACTTGGTTGATTCCATAGGTATTGTAATGTAAATCACAAACTTAAAAGCTAAGATGCATAAGTAAGACATAAATATAAAAATGATATCAAAGGACCTAAAGTCAGACATACTTATGTAAATGACTAAATAATAAAAAAATAGATAATGGTTGACTATAGAATGGATGTGAATTTGGGAGGAAGGAATGTTTTTATTCCCTGGTGTTATAATGCAACTCATAAACTAAAAATCTAAGAGGTGTAAGTGTATCCACTAAAATATAGAGATATGAAAGAAACTAACAACAAAGTTAAGTTGCTTCACTAAATAAAACACAAACTCATATTTAGATAATATGATAAAGATGATACTTACACATACCAAATAAATGTATCCCTTTTTGAGTTAATTTCCTCATGATAGTGATCGATAATGGTTGCTCAAATGATTGTGCAATATTTTTGTAGCATGTACCTATGAAGAATGATTACTTAATTACAAATATGATAAATATTTACCAAAATTTGTCACCATGTGAGAATTAAGGATTAAGGGTGAATTAATATATTTTTGGATAGGAGGATGGGAAGTTGAGATTCATTTGATAATATTATGAAACTTTGAGTTTATATGGATGGGATTAACTCACTTGACCTAAAGATTGCATGATTTTATTTTATTTAAATTCAATTTTATTGATTTTTCATTTATTTAATTTTTAGATGTGCAATCATAAATGAAGGAGTTAACTAATTTCATGCACTGACGTGTGGAATAAGTTTCCATTTTAATCAAAGAGTTCATTGAGGGATGACATGGATTTTGACATGGGTGAATATTATTAGTGTTTATTTATTTATTTTTAATTTATTACATGTTCATAGAATTAATTAACTAGTTAATAATGTAAAATATCTTCTATCCAAATCATCTCTCAAAGGTAGAATGGAAAAATGGGTCATGTTTCTTAATGAGTTTGATATCGAATATATAAACCAAAAGGTTACAAAGGGAAAACTCCTTACATATCATCTAATAAAATAATTGATATTGGATAATCAACCTTTAACCATTATATTTATAGATGAGTCAATTTGATCTCTTGATGAATCATCAGAATGGAAAATTTATTTTTATGGATCATTCACCAATCATGGCCTAAGGGTAGGCATTTTTTTTCTTACACCACAAGGTGATATCATCCCTAAAAAATTATAATTTATTTTCCTTGAACTAATAATATCTCAAAGTATGAAGCAATCATCTTAGGCCTCAAACTAGAAATATAATGGAAAATTCAACACTTGTTAGTCTATGGTGAATCTCAACTCATCATCAAATAAGTCAACAATGAGTATCAAGCCAAATATGAAAAATACATCCCTTATAAATGAATGGTTGACAACTTAAATAAATAATTGTAAACATCCAATTTCAATAAATCCATCACACACACAATAAATATGTAAATTACTTGTCTTCTATTGGTTCTCTCCTTGAAACACAAAAGGATAATCAACAATGTCAATTTTGGCTCATGAAACTATTCATCATAGTCTATGATATCAAAAAATATGAAATGGTATGTGAGATTATTGGTACTAATTCCCCTTGGTATAATGACAGTTACACTTAAGTTTGGGACCACATCCTCCCTCTAAATATTTCATGTAACCAAAACAAATCCATCATCCAATGTGATTGACACCTTACCATCCTTGATAGTACCATTTATTGTAGGAGGTCTGATGGTACTCTTATAATATTTTTAAACTTGGAAGAGTCCAAAATAATAATGAAAGGTTCATGATGGAATCTATGGAATGGACACCTGTGTCATGGTCTTAGCAAATAAACTACTCAAAATAGGATATTGCTAGTACATTATTTGATATATCCAATGGCGCTATTAAAAAAATTATTTTCAAAAAAATGAGTTTATAAAAATTAAAAATAAATTAAAAATAAAAATAAATCATAAAAATACTATCCAAAGGTGAATACCATTTTTATGGTTCCTCGAATATGTATCATGGTGAAAACTAGTTGCTATCCTCACATGTAAATATCTTGTATTCCAACTCCCTACACTTGTGGTTAGACACATTCTATTCAACCCTAGACATCCTAAACCATCCCTATAATCATACACATCTTCTTCCCACTTTTGACATTTGATAAAAAAAAGGAGCAATGACTTGAGACATGTTTGGAAATATCTTGGTATATCATCTTATTCAAAACATACTATAACACAACTTCATAATCACACATGGATGTTTGGACACATGGTTATTATGGAACATAGTCCTTGGATATCCATCCAAAATTATTCAACCATTCCATCTAATACCACATCCATCCCTAATGCTATATCTATTTTCCTTTTGTTTGTACCCTCATCATTGGTCGAAAAAAATTCCAAAAAAATAAAGAAAATTAAAAAATCCCAAAAAAAACCATTTATCTTACAATGGTCTTGTTAAAATCCTTGTTCAATTTGAAAAAAATAATTATAGCTTTATCAAGATATATCATTACAAATAAAACTCCCTTACATACATCATTACATGGGGAAAATAAAAGTAATCATTACCATTGATCACCAAATATTAGTATTTTAAAAATTTAAGGGATAAAATGTAATCTACTGGTTTCTTTTTAGTTTGTGTGTGTTCTTGTTAATCACTTATTATTTTTCATTATTTGTGAATTTTATTGTTTTTTTTGACTATTTTAGTCCTAATGCATATTATAATAATGTCATCATAATTTTCCATAACATGGTGCATCATATCATATGTTATAGTAAATATCAAGGTGCTCAAACATTTGGAATTATGTGAAAGATTATCAAAAATCATGATCGCATCATCAATGCTCACAATAATTCATTCATAATCATTAATTATAACTAACTATCCATCATTAAAATTAATTCTCACCCACTTTCTATTTATTCATCCCCTACCCTTCCAATATTAACCCTAGTTATTCTATTCAATGCTTCATCTCAGTTTGAGAGCCCATTTATGTCTTTCAAACCCACATTCCATCTCATGGGGCATCTCTCTAACCATCATGCCACTATGGGTATCCTCTTATGCCCACATATTTTTACATTAATTTAAAATATACTACTTATTCTTATTGTAATGCCCTTTCAAATAGGGGGAATGCAAACACCCTAATTTTATTACCAATTTATCATCATCCAATCCATCATTAATTAATCTAGCCTAATATGACAAAACCCCAAAATCACCATTTTAATTAATTAATTGTACCCTGCCAGTTAATTAATCCCATTTAATACCACTAATTACACTCCATGATTAAGTAACTAATTAGTCATTATTAATTATTTAATAAATTCCTAACTAATTACATATAAAATTATTAAAAATAAATAAAAAATATTAATTATACTCACCCATGTTGCACTCCATGTCATAATTAAGTCAAATCCTTGATCAAAATTAGAACTAAATCAACTTATCCAACCCAATCACAAATAATTAATTAACTCTTGTATTAAATATAAAGTAAAGAAGTTAACTCCCTCATCAAGTTGGTAATGTTAGTATAGATGCCATTGAAACCTATTATGAGGGTTAAAACAAGAAATGATAGAAGGAATCATCCCAGAAGAGGGGGAATGCCAAAATATACCCAAAAAAATGAAGAAACTAAGGCCAACTAAAAAAATGGTGAAATATGAAATAAACACAAATGTGATACCTAAGATTCATAAGTGAAATTAAGGCTAACTATTATATGATATAAAATCTAAAGGTGATACCGAAGATCCATAAGAGAAATTAAAGTTGACTATCAGATACCAAAGAACCAAAAAGGAAGAAATGGTGTAGTAAAAATGATGTTAAGGGAATAAAATGTAGGAAAGCAAAGAAACATGAGATAAAATTAGAAAAACAATATCTATGTTAATGACTCTATCAAAGAAGATCATGTGAAATGCAGGTATATTTATCTAAAAAAAAAATTAATCTAAATTTGTTTATTTGTAATATTTGAAAGGTTCTTGATTTTTGCCTCATCATAAGGATGATAGATCAAGAAGCCAAAAGAATCAAGATGTGAATTTGAAGATGCCATTAAAGCATGTATAAAGTTAAGGAAGGGTCTCAAAAGATGCTCCAAAGTATGAAATAAGAAAATGGTGGGTAGAAAATTTGTCAAAATATGTGTATTAATAAAAGGATGGGCATCAAAATATGTCCTAACATGTGCGAGAAGAATATGATATACATCACAAGATGTCCCAACTTATGGGATATCTAAGTAGGAGTTAACCTAAAGATTGATAGGCCTAGTAATAATGTGTAAATCCATGTTACAACAAGGAATATGGAATTAAGGGAAATGTTAAGATCTTTTGGAGGTGATAAAAAGTTGTGATGTATGATATAAAATAGGTTTATATAATATGGATAAATAGAAGTAAAATTAATTATATCAATCAGGTTGATATAGTCTAGTAAAATAGGACTAAATGAATTAGATTGGTTAAGTCAATACAATTAGATGAAATAGGAAGAACTATATTGACACATTTTATGTCATGATTGGTATAATTGTATAAAATAAAAAGAAATATATCAACATATTTTGGGTCATGGGTGATGTAGTTTATTATAATAAGAACTATAATTGAGTAATATTGGGTTGTCTAATATAATCAGAAATAAAGGATTAAATTAGTGAATGGGTAGGTTGGAATAGGTTGAAATTGAAATAATACTGGTAGGATAGGTTTGAATATTCATATAAGATTGAGGATTAGAATAACCTATAATGTGTATTATGGTAGGCATTTAAATTAGGTGTTATTCATAAGGTGACAAGTTGACATTTCTTTTTTAAATGATAAGTTTGAATGTGAGCCAAGGCTTGATTACTTATCCTTACAAAGCCATTTAAGGATCAGGTAGAGGGTTCGTAGACATAAATGAAACCATGCACACAATTTCTTGATTTATAGTGTGGATTGATAAAGATGGATAAATTCATAATATGGATGCATCCAAGTCATAATAATCATAATGGGAACATATAATATCATGCTAGGGTCTTTACCTTTATTAGAATCATTATCATAGATGGGAAAATTATGATATTGAATTTTAACCATGTGAGGAGAGGAGAAGGTGGTATTATTAGGATTCTCATAGGGATCATCATAAATGGAAGGACTATATTGATAATATTTGGTCTTATTATAAGTGTCATCATTGAGGTCTTCACCATGATAATAAGGATCATCAAGGTTATAGAGGGGAAGATAATTATGGATATCATTATCAGTGTTAGGAGTGGAAAAATTGATGTCATTAGCATCCTCGTAGGGATCATCATAAATGGGAAGACCATTTTTATAATCATTGGTCCCACTATAGGTTTCATCATTGGGGTCTTCACTTCATTAATATGATTCATCATAAGTGGGAAGATCATCATTATGATTTTAGCCATGATAAAAGGCATAATATAATTGAACCCATGATGAATTTCCTTCAACTGTGTTTATAAAAGGTAGAAAAGAATTACCCATACAAAATTAAAATGGTTTGATGCTAAAATGTAACATTATAATAGGTGATATTATCGTAAAGGAGACTAAAATTCTAATGTAGAAAAAGGTTAGTCACTAGAAACTAACAATATTAGTTAGATCGATACAATTAATTATTAGATATAAAGAATAGACTGTATTAGGTTATTTGATATAGTGTGGTGATTGAGTTGAAGAGAATATAATATATTAGGCTAGTTGAAACAATATAGTAAAAAGGTGATGATAGCGGAATTTGAGGAAAATGATTGTATTGGGCTAGTTGATACAATAAGAAAGAAAATAGGTAAAATTGATTAATGTAGTTAGGTAAAATTTTAAAACTATATCAAGATAGTTGATTTAGTTGGGAGGACACCCATAAATTTATTGTGGTAGTTGATGCAATGGTCACATAAAACAAAATGGTATCAATCTAGCCAATACAATCTATAGGACAAGCAAGCTAAAATTTTAACTAACTAACTAAAAAATAAAAATAGAGAGGTAAACTAGGAAAGGAGTGTTTGTGTTGTAGGCTCACATATATAATGATGCCAACATTAAATAATGGACACAACCATAAGGGAACCAACTAAAAATGATTCTATCATCTTTTCTATGAGGTACATTTATAGTAACTTCCTAGGGATAACACTTTTCCAGTGCACTACAAAATCAAATGAAAGAAAGGATACTTAAATCTTAAAAAAAATAAATGAAAATTTGATATCTCATGAGGTACGTGGAAACTAAAATATTTATATATCTCTATCTAATGGATTGAGTATTATGGTATTTCCCCTCACACTAGGGCTTAATAAAAACTAATGATAAGTTGTCCTAAAATGATAGCTCCTATTAGTTTTAAAATTATCGTAACATAGTTTGTAGGAAGAATAATATAAAAATAGAGATGAAATGATTCATGTCAAAATCTAAATTTTTAGCATGAAATGAATTAAACAAGTAAATAGAATGGTATTAGGTTGGCCAATATAGTTGTAAACATAAAACATTATATTGAGTTGGCTAATACAATCCAAAAAATATAAAATATTATTAGGCTAGTTGATATAGTTAGAAGACAAATAAGAAATGGTATCGGGTTCATAAATATAATTGTTAAAATAATAAACACTATTGGGCTAGAAAATATAATATAATTTAAATATATGTGATGGTTTGGAATATGTTGCTAAGAATATAGAATGATAAATATGAAATTATTCCAATCAAAGGTGGAATAATATTCATGTTAGGTTCACCATAACGTATGCATGAGCTAGATGACCTAAAACTATCTCGTTTCTCTCAAACAATGAAGACTCAAATAAGGTCAATAAATTAAACCCTGCATATATTTGGATGATCAAGTAAAGACCAAAAATATTCATAGATCTAGATTAGAGTAGCCTATAATTAAAATTTTAAGAAAAAAGGGTTCCAAGACTTAATCCTATCAAATAGGGATATAACTCTCACTAGACCTAAATGAAGGTAAATGATTATATCTATGGTTGTAAATATGTAAGTAAAAATTTGTGTAAAGGCATAAAAAAATAAATTTAATTGATGGGTTAAGCAATTGTAAAGGGGGTAAGGAGAAGTGGTCAACCAAATGGGGGTCTATGCAACCTAAGGTGATAGATGGAAAGATAATCAATCCTATATCTATACCATATTATTTAGTACAAGAAAGGTATTAAACAAAGATATACTCATACATCCACAAAAAAATAATAAACATATAATCTACTAAGTAAAGGAAAGAGTATAGGGATAAAAATACTTATCTTGAGATGGACACATCAACAATTCAATCTCCCCTTGGATCATGTGGATCTTTACAAAAGATTGTTGTAAGTTAATGAACTCAAATGTTAGTTTGAAAATATATCTATCATTAGTTATTAAATCTTAATGACTCCTCTTATTGAGCTATAATGACACCACAAGATAAGACCTCAAAGATAAGGTTCAAATCTATTAACTCTCCCAAATAATACCTTAGGGAAGAAATAAAAGCATAACTAGAGGTTATGAATGTAATATCTATTAATTAATAATGAAATATGACCCATTTATGCACTATTAAAATACCTAAAACAAACCCTAAACTTTAATCTAATGGTATTAGCTAGGCTAACACTATTGAAAGTGTAGATAATAAAATCTAATTTTTATAAAATCTCAATCTTGTATACTTTTAAAATACTTATCAAGGATCTACCCTAATGTTATAGACCTTATTTATATTGAAATCCTCAAATTCTCCATCTAACTATGCTTAAAAATTTATATTATGGTTTGACCCTATTATTTTTGATGACCCATATCTCCTACACTATAAAAATCCTAAAATCTGATATATATCCTTCACCATCAGTTTCATATCCTCAACTTATTCATATCCCATCTCATATTTTCATTGACATAAGTGTCTAGGTTATTATCAAGTCTCTAATCTTCAAAAGTCATCTAATTAAAAAATCTGTAGAATCATAAGAGTTGACCCATTTGTTTTTTTTAACCTTTTTGAGAGATATTTATAAAAGGTGTGGTGTATATATAAATCAAATTCTACTCATTATTAATCTATTAAACATGAAGAAAACACCTATTCAATCTCATTAATTCTATCGTATAACTAATTTTTACTATCCTATTCTTACCTATGTTCATATAAATCATAAAAGAAGTCATATTAAAAGTCTAAATCATGCAAAGAACAACCCATTAGAATTATTTTTCAAGTTATAAGATAGATCATTACATGACATTGTATATAGTATATTGAATCCTTGTACACACAAGCCGAAAATTAGGGGATATATATATATATATATATATATATATATATATATATATATATATATATATATATATATATATATATATATATATATATATATATATATATATATATATATATATATATGCAGAAGGCCCTCCTTGATGTATAATCTATTTAGGTAGTGTGCATTTTAAAAGGGTCCTTGAGGCCAACTTGACTGCATTCGCCCACTAACCCATTTTTTGAAAGGTAAAAAGTCATAAGGTAAAGATCCAGGGCTTGATTCATTAACAATCATCAAAAAATTATGCTCATGAATATAACATATAAGTAGAAAGATGATAGAAAACCCATAAGGCTTCAGGTGTGCTCTGTAATATAAAAAATATTCTATACTAGACAATTCCATTAGCATTGGGACACATGCATAAATTCAAGTGTCCTAGGGATGATGTAAGTATCCAGGCCTCTAGAAATAATATTACTAAAATATCATGACTAGATCATGATCTTATTCCCACCTAGTTCTACCTTTGCAATTCTTAGATCCTATGCATTTTTAGACAAGATAAGTATTATCTCCTTGTCATGTTTATGAAATCAAACTATTATTTTGAGTGTATTTTTTATATTTGGCATAACTCAAAATTTAATTTAAAGTATTCTTTTACCCAAGTTTTCAATTAATTAGACTGATCTATAGTTATTTTATTCCTCCTTATGTGTATGATACTCTACCCCTTTAACACTCATCTAAAATAAATTAAAAAAGGGTTAAATATTTCTTGAACCCAAGCACTATGTCTTCTCATGCAAATCCTATCCTGCTCTAATGTTTTCAACCTCCTGAGGTTACTATGTGTTATACTTATTCACATTTGTTTTGTAATTTATATGCAACCTAGGCATAGTCCTAGATTAGGTTGTTTTCCTATTGAATTCTTGAGCTACCCCTTACACCATATAAAATGTCTCGAGCTAAGACTATTTCAAGTTATTCTAATAATTAGAGTGCCAATAATGAAAATGAGTACAATAATTAATAAATCAATATATAAGATGAATTTGATCATGAGGATAATGAAACACATGAAAAATTGAGAAAGAACAAGTATATCAATAATAAATTAAATCTATTTCATAATTTGGAGAGCGCATTCATGAAAATATTGAAGATCTCCACAAGATCCTTAATAATATATTAGAAACTCAAAAACCAAAATATGTTAGTGAACCACCATTAAAATATTAGGGCTAGTTGATATGCCTATAACATATCCCTCACAGTTTACTTTCACTGGAGTACAACATTTCCTACTGCATATAATGGGGGCATGGGATATGTTTCCAAACCACTGTTTCCTGAAATTAAAACAAATCTTGCTACATCCTCTAAGGGAAAAATTAATACTTGAACTATATTACCAGTTTCAATGCCTACATCAACAGAAATGGTGTTTTCATCCCCTTTGGTGGCTTATAAATTCTCAAATATAAATCCTAATGGGTCTAATATACAAACTCTTGTCCAAGTTATACAAGATTTGGATACTAAGGTTACAACATTGAACGAAATTCTTTGAAATCAAATCATGATATTGATAGACAAGATGTATTTCACAATCCTATAGCACCTAAGATGTATTTTCACCCTTTACCAATTGGCTTTGTTTCACTTAGTTCACATTTTATGATGGAAAGGGTGATCCTAAACAACATCTCTAATATTTATATGTGGAATGTATTGATTATGATTCAAATGATAGACTTTATAGAAAATTATTTTCAAGGATCCTAACATGTTATACTTTAAGATGGTTCTATGACTTACCAATTTAATAATTGAAATCATTCGAACCCCCAGTAGATCAATGTATATCACATTTATCTATTTCAAAATCATTAAAAATATATCATATGCATAAAGCTAAGATAAAATAAAGAACAAATGGACATATTAATGAATATGTTTTTAGTTATAAAATAACATTGGATAAAATGACAAATCCAATTGTAGATAAAAATCTATAAATACATCATTAATCAAAGTTTACTTTCCCCATTATATGAGTCCATTGTTTTCAATAAGTTCATATATCTCAATGGCATATGCCACATTGTTCAAGATCATGAAATGAAAATTATTTCATCAAAAATATTAAGTATGTAGCAAACACACCAACAACATCTACTACCAAGTTTATTATAAAACCAAGATACAAGGTAAAACTTACAGAGCTTAAAAGGGAAACAACAACAATAAATGCAATGTCACAAAAACCTAATCAGCCTATCTTATCTAATGAACCTAAGAGATAATTTACAAAATTACCCAAGTCTCCATCTTTGTTACTAAAGAATCTTGTGAAGTTTCATATCATATATCTCCCTCCTCCTATATAGGTTGATATGAGTTTACCTATACCAAAAGGTTATGACATTCATTCATATTATTACTATCATCAGGGCCCTAGAAATTATACAAACATATGTTATACCTTGAAACATAATATCCAAGATCTTGTTGATAACAAACATATTACCTTTGATGATCCTCTAAAGGATTCATATTAATAACTTGGTGATAATAAAAACCATAAGATATTGAACAATCCATTGCAAGATCATTCTAATTCTAAGAAACACTAAGAAGTGAAAATGGCATATTATGCACAACCTCCTCCATCACATTATGCTAATGAACTATATGGTATTATTGTAAATTATACACATATAATAAATGTTATGGTTGAAATACCCTCTATTACATTTGATGATAGTGAAATTGTGGATGATGAGTTATATATTCATTCATTATTTATTGGAGCATATGTTGATCATCAACCTATACATAGTGTTATGATCAATAATAGTGCTAGTGAGAACATATGCATCATGACGTTACTTAAAAATTTGGGATATACACATGATGATTTATACCCTTCAACAAAAAAAATTAGATTATTTGATGGGGCATCACAAAAAGTTATTAGTGAGATTAATTTACCTTCATAATTTGGTCCAACACATATGGTTATTACCTTTCAACATATCTAATATACATGAGTATTTTATATGTTATTAGGATGATATTAGACATTTAAAATCCACGTAGTAACTTATAAAATCCATGGGTGTATAAAATACATTCATATTAATAGGATAATTATCATTCCCATATTTCCATATGAATATCCACTTGAGCAAGATAGATTAGTTCCAATATAAATAATTATAAACCTATTAAGGTTAATCATTCAAAAAAGGGTAATCAACATGAAATAAACTTTTTTAGGTGGTCCATACTTAAGATATAATTATGCCATAGATACACAATGATTCCATGGAATCCTCATCTATACGTACATGGTCTACCTAGTTGGTAATACCAAATAAACATGTTATAATTATAGCTACACTGAATACACCATAGATCATTAAATAGTGGGTTCCATGAACCCTTACTCTTTATATTACCTCTTCACAACCATACAACCCTATGAAACATATGAATATTACCACATTTAATAAAATTCCAAGTATGACACCTATACATGCTCCTCGATAGTATTCATAGTTTTATATAACATATTATGAGTTTTGAACTTCCAATGAGAATCCATTAGATCAAGTCATAGGTTAGCCTTTTCAGTTCCAAAAAAAAAAGGAAATCCAAAAAACAAAAAAACATCTAGTTAAAATAAAAAATACAAAAATATTCAGCATTCACATGTTTACTAGCTCCTTAGCATCTATTTTATTTACTTCATGATATTTTATAAATACACATATGTTCCATGCATACTTGTGAGATACAAGCATACACTAGATATGTGATACATAGATGTATATATGTTGGACCTTTCCTCTTCCCACGTGACACACTACATTAGCTGCATCTAATTCCTTGATCACAATTAATACAAGTTATATTATTTTAAGATAATTGTCCCTTATCATGTTGAGATTATATATTAACTCTTAAACATTTCTATACTCATGCCTAAATATTTAACAGTGAAATTGATATGTTATGTTACATGCCATTTTTACTAAAAAATATATGCATCGACTAGTATGCTATGCTTATGATTGTTGCAAATACTACATTTATTCACATTCTCAATTACATGAGTTTATTTTTCTTAGTTTATATTGTATTGATTATGTAACATTTGAATATGTTTCTTAATTTTTGGCCCATTTGCCACTTTTTATTTATTTATTTTTCTATTTGAATATTTAACTATGTCATTTTTTTTATTGTGTGGCATTTAGATATGCCCCTTTTTTCTATCTCCTTACACCCCTATTGTGTGATATTGAGTTTTCTTGTGTGTGTGTGCTTAATTGTTTTTTGAGATTTTACTATTAATTTATATACATTTCCATTAGCCATATAATGCATCTTAGGGATTCCTACGATCACATGTTCTGAGATTCATTGAAATATCTGCATAGACATGTTATTATTATATGATACATGATTCATAAATAGATTATTATAGTTATCTTATCCTTTTTTGGAAAGTTAATTAAAAAATTCCATTCCCCTCAAATAAATAGGGTGGGATATTATTGGGGGAATGTCATGGAGACATGACCTCCACAATTATAAAATTCTCATTATTTCATTACAATTTAAAATGATTCAAATATACACTTTGGTTAAAATCCTATCAATTTCACTTATTTTTATAAATTTGGGACAAAATTTTTTAGATTTGGGACAAATAGTATATACAGTTACAAAGAAAACATTACATTTTGAAAGATAATTTATATAGAGAGATATCAAATTTTAATATGCCATGAAGGTGCACAAAAATTGTAAATACATATTCAAATTTATTTGTTAAGAAGCATTAGTACTTTACTAGGAAGCACTATTTTCACTAGGAAACACAATTTTGAACTTTTATATCTATAGTAGTTATATCCTTTTAATAGTGTGGTTGAGATTAAACACCCTAAATGACCTGAGACTACATTAATTTTGTATGTTAAGTTGGTTATACCTCTTAACTGGGATTTTATTATTCTATCACTTAAATTGCGTGATTAAGATTGAGTGACCTCAATGGTTGTGTCATAAATCACCTTTACATTGGATTGGGGGAATAATTACCTTAAAATATCCCTACTCAAATATCAAAGGTTTAGTTTTTAACATCTCTCAGTTTTATTTCCTCATAAGGAAGCATCTTTACCAAGGAAAAGTACCAAGGGGTAGCATGGTTACATTGACACACATGTGTACTCTTGTTATCTTTATTTTCAAACATTTTAATTATGTCAAATTTAAGATTATATGCACTTATTTATGATATAAAATTCTCTTATTTATAGGTCATAAACCAAAAAAATACTCAAAGTGGGCCCAAATAAAGGCAAAGTGTGTTATACACACCCAAATACACTTTTATTTCCTTTAAACTAGTACTTTCAGCCTTATGAATTACAAGATTAAAGGGGGAATGTAGATAATAAAAAATGATTTATATAGCTTCTCAATATTGTATACTCGAAAAATAACTATTAGGGCTCTACCCTTTAGTTCTATATCTTGATTTTGTAGGAAATCTCGTATTCACCATCTCACTTTGCATAACTATTTATCTTATGGTCTAACCCTATCATTTTTAATGAACTATATCTATTAAATTGTATATAAAGCATAAAACCTAACTTGATATATATTCTTAACTAACATTTTCAAATCCTCAAAAACTTCCTAGCCTATAATACACTTACATCCCACATAATGACACTTGCATCAATGTAAGTGTCTAAATTCATATCAAGTATCTAGTCCTCAAAATATATCTAACTTTAAAATATTTAAAATCATATGGTTTGACCTATTTATAATATTTAACTCTTACCTAAAAAATTTATAAAAGGTGTGGTATAAATTTAAAAAAATCCTACTCATTATTTATCTAACAAATACTAAGAAATCACATATTCAAGCTCATTCAATCAATTGCACAACTAAGTTCTACTACCCTATTATTCTCTATTTCCATATCCATCATAGGGGAATTCATATTATAGGTTTTAAGCACTCAAATAAATACCCATAAGAATTATTTGTCAAGTTATAGTTTAGATCATTGCATTCCCTTACATATATTATATTTCACCATTATGCACACACAGTCCAACACATAGGGGAAATGACATATGTTTGAGGCCCTCCTTGGAGTATTGGTTATGCAAACAATGTTGATTAGTATAGGTGTCTTTGAGGTTATCTTGACACCTTAATATTACTAAACTATTTATTCCAAGGTACAAATACCTATGGTGAAGAGCTAGTGTTTGATCCATAAAAGGTTATCAATAGCCTATGTGAACAAATAAAATATATCAATATAAATGTGGCATAAATCCTATAAGGATATAGGTGGTCTCTTTATAATATAATGAATATTTTGTACCAAATAGTTTCATTTAGATCAGGACACATACATCAACACAAGTGTCCCAGGGTTGACACAAGTTCCAAGCCTCCAAAAATAATATTTTTTGAATATTATGACTATATCCTCAAATTATTCCCACCTGATTCCACCTCTACACTTCTTAGATTTGACTATGAATTTTTAGACAAGCTAAGTAATATCTCTTCTTCATGTTTATACAATCAAACCATTATTTTGAGTGTAATTTTTATATTTAGAAAAACTCAATATTTAATTCAAAATATTAATTTACCTAAGTTTTCAATTAATTAGCCTACTCCATAATAATTCTATTCATCCTTGTGCATAGGCTATTCTACCAATTTAACCCTCACACAAAATAAGTCAAAAAATTGTTACAAATAAATATGCCAGCTGGAGCAATATGTTATCATCCAAATAATATAGTATAAATGTTAAAAAGAATTGTATTGGGTTAGATGATACAAGATATGAAGGATAAATGCACAAAATAAACCTAATATCATAGGATATAGAGAAAATCGAAAATATAGATGCAGAGGTAATATGGAAGAGACTTAGAGGAGATAAGATGTTAGTACTAAAGGTTTAATAGAATATAATGCCAACATCTCTTGTAAAGTACAATGAGTTGATCCCACCCAATCATCGGTTCACCCTTTAAGGCATGCACTAAGGTAGATTGATTTATCAAAAACATGATGAAAGGGAAAACATTAGTAAAGTATTAAAAGTGAAAATATTATATGTATATAGAGGACACATGATTATTTATTTATTCAAACATAGTGGAGATGCATCCACATGAGAGATCTACCACCTATAATGCACATTGAGCACAAACGTAATGAGGGTTTCAAACTTAGATAAAATAAGTTGAGATTTTATAGTACTTTGTATTCCAATGTCATAAAAACAAAAAAATAATATCCTCTGGCCAAGCGATGGGACAAAGAGATAGGAGTCCATAGAAATCTTAGTAAATTAATTTTTTAATTTTTAAATGGGCTCATACATGTAAAAGTGCAACAAAAGGTGTCCATTTATTAAAAACCATTGATGATGGTTTATATCTCATCAACATTAAATAAATATTATCTTAATTCTTAGTGTCAATATTTTTAAAATGGTGTTTTAAAGCCTTATTAAGTTAGCTTTGATTTCAATTCTAATAAATTATTGAGAATACTTCAACTTATTAAAGGTTAGTGAGATAGGGAGAGCATTGATTGTTTGTGCCAAAATTTACTAATCTTGGGAACTATTTGATGAAATGAATTGTAAGATAATAGACCAAAAAGTTATTTGATAGAAATCATGAGCCTGTCACATCCATAAAAAAAATTAGGACTATTTAGAGAACAAAATTAAGACTAAAATGTGAAATGGAGTGAGATTGTGCCATGTGGCATAATCTCAAAGCACTAAAACATTTTCATCAAGTAAAATAGGATATGGTATAGATCTAATCATTTATGAAGATTTTTTTTTCACATAGCATATGTCCATCAAGTGGATAAGAGTAACATATGTGTAAGGGTCATTAATTCAATTGATGGTGTGACATGAAATTATGTGGGTCTCACATCATCAATATTTACAAATCAAGGCTATTTACTATCCAGTGAGTAGATGAACACTAGAATCCTATTGACAACATAGACTAATACCTAGATCTCAATTTTTAGAACCCAAATCATCTGTAACAGTGAGTTTTTAGATAAGTCTCTATTTATGCCTATTTATTGTTATTTTTTGAATGTCAAAGAAGGTCAAATGCTATAACAAATCAATAATTAATTATTTTATATTTGTTTGACTGATTTAGACAACCATTCCTTTAATCTAAACATAACATTTTCATTGTAAAAACCTAAAAGTTTAAATAATTTGATGAACCTATCTTACTTCAAACCCTACCTTGCATTAATCCAATTTTTTGTGCAATAATTTATGGCTGCATACTTATGATTTTTTTTTGTGTGGAAAACCTAGATAAATTAAATAAATTTCATATTAGGGTTTAAATATATTTTAATATGATTTACATTGTTGCAAATAAACCCTAAATTCAAAACAAAAACCTAACAGTAGACACACTTATAGTTTGTATCCTTTTTCTATAGATAGTGAGAATTTTAGATTCATATATATTCTAATTCATATTGTCATGATCATAATGACATAATAAATAAATAATTTTTGTTTTATGTCTCCATACCTTCATTTACATGATTGATCCCTTCAATTTGGTATGAACTATCAGAGTTGTTGCCAGGGTCCGAATAATGCAAATGCAATGGTCAAGTGATGACATGAGACGAAGCTAGTGTACACCATAAAGAAGCTAAGGCAAAGTGAAATCATTGAAAGAGATCATTTAAAAAAGATGAATAGGATCAAAACCCAATATTGGATTAAATTAAGATGGCCAAAGTGAAGAATACATATAGGAGAGCACGTAAGTAACGCCTCCACAAAAGGTGGTCAAAGCACCCCATGAATACACTGTAACTTCTCCATGAAAGGTGGTGACAGGGTGCTAAGAATAGAGAAGTAACTCCCATAACTAGAATAACCACTCAAAGTAGTTACTTATGACATTTCTGACACATCTATGACACACATCTCCACATAAGCTAGCCTATCCCATGAATATAGGAAAACTCCATGTATGCACAAATATATAATATTCGCTAATTAAATAATAGGGAAAAATAAAAACTTACACTAACACCCCCATAAGCGTAGTTTAGGTAGACAGTGTGGAAATATAAAATGGGTCTCGGTAACTAGGCCTGATGAGGTACCCATGTACAAATTCAATCTCCCATACGATAGAGAAAAGGAGAAAATCCATAGGAAAAAATCTCCTCCCCACCAAAAGAGAGACATAAAAGAAATGAAGAGGCTAGTGCCCCCCCCAAAGATGATGCTACTGCAGATGTGGACCACACCCCAAGAAGAGCTCGTAGATGATGAACTTGCTCTCGATGAAAAGTTTGGTGAAGATGTCTGCAACCTGCTCCAAAGACTGGCAAAATATCAAGTCAATGATCTGACTATGAATAAGCTCCTAAATAAAATTAATGTGAATCTCTATGTGCTTGGTCTGCTAGTGCTGAACCAGATTCTTGCAAATTTGAATGGTACTTTGGTTGTCACAATAAATGATGGTGGGCTGCCTGATAGGAATGCCAAACTCAAAAAGTATCCCCTGAAGCCAAATAGCCTTAGTAGTTGCATTAACAGTTCCCCTGTACTCTGCCTCTATGCATGATATAGCAATAGCATTTTGCTTCTTGCTAGACCAACTGATAAGACCAGAACCTAGAGAGAAATTGTAACCAAAAGTGGACTTGCGAGTCTGTGAATTGCCAGCCCAGTTTGAATCTATATACCCAATCAAGTCAACCTCTATATCAAATCTGTAATGAATTCCATATCTATGTGAACCCTATATGTAATGCAAGATCCTCTTAGCTGCTTTCCAATGCAGCTCATGAGGTTCCTACATAAGTTTGGAGACAAGTCCCACTGCATATGATATGTTGGGCCTGGTGTGAGTCAAGTAGATGAGACTGCCAACCAGTTGTTGATACTAAGTGGCATTAACTAATGGTGAAGAATAGTCAGTCTTAAGCTTGACTCCTGATAGAAAGGGAGTCAGAGATGGCTTGCAATTAGCCAAGTGAAACTAAGACAATAAATCAAGAGCATACTTAGGTTGTGTAAGAGAAATCCTTGAATCTGACTGTGAGATCTCGATGCCAAGGAAGTAGTGTAATAAACCCAAGTATGTCATGTCAAATCTATCCTAGAGAGATGCCTTCACCATTGTAATAGCCGATGAAGAGCTCTCGGTGATCAAAAGGTCATCAACATATAGAACCAAAATTAGGATCGAATCATCCTGCCATAAGAAGTAGACATTGGGATCAGAATGGCACCTAGTGAAACTCGTTATGAGAAGGAAGGAATCCATCTTGGCATACCAAGCCTGAGGGGCTTGTTTAAGGCTATAGATAGATTTCCTAAGTCTACATACTAAGGAAGAATCCTGAATAAATCCTGGTGGTTGCTCCATGTAGATCTCCTCCTCTAGGTCTCCATGAAGAAAGGCACTCTTCACATCCATCTGGTGCACATCCCAACCATGTGCTATGGAAATAGCCAAGGTCAGTCGAATAGAAGTCATCTTTGCAATGGGTGCAAAGGTCTCTGAGTAGTCAATGCCTGCCACCTGTGAGAAACCCTTAGTGACCAGTCACGCCTTATACTTATCAACCGACCCATCTACTACAAACTTGGTCTGATATATCCACCTACATCGAACCATCTTCCTTCCCTTAGGAAGTGAAGTCAAGTCCCAAGTGTGATTTTTGATTAAGGAAGAATATTCTTCCTCCATAGCAATATCCCACTCAAGTACTCTCGATGCCTCTCAAAAAAGTTTGTAGATCTGAAACTAAAGCAAAAAAGGCATGTGAATCTCTCTGATAATCCCCCCTAGTGTGTCTATCATCTACAGGATCTCCTTCCCAAGTGCCAGCACTCTCAAGTGTCTGTTTGGCCCAAAGTGGCCCGAAAGTGGGCGAGTCAGGTGCTAACTCCTCATCCTCTGACTGGCTAGAGGTGGATGACTCTGCATCACTATCCTTGCTATCTAAACTCAAAGAAGAAGAAGATGTCTCTGGCTTAGGAACTTGTTGTCATTGATCTGAATCTGAGGAATCATTATGAAGAAGTAGATCTGATGAGAGAGAAGAAGTGCCAAGTGTTAAGTCTTTAGGACTCTCCTAAAAGTGGACACTTCTCTCAATGAACAACTCATGAGTGGTCAGATCTAGAAGGTGATGCCCCTCAACACCATCCATATATCCTACAAAGATGTAAGGCTTGGACTGATGTTCCATAGCTTTGCGTTTCTTCTTCGATATGCGGGACATGGCTGGGGATCCAAAAACCCTAAGGTGCTCAATATCAGGTTTCCTTTTATGCCAAAATTCAAAGGGTGTTATCCCTTTTAAAGCTTTATGAGGAACCCTATTTTTAATGTAGCAAGCACAATTGATGGCTTTAGCCTAGTACCGTGGTGCTAAGGATTTGGAGTGAATCATATAACTACCCATCTCTTTCAAGAACCTATTTTTGCATTCTACAACCCCATTCTGTGAAGGACTGTAAGTGATTGTGCACTGCAAATCAATCCCCTCTGTGGTGTAAAACTGCTCAAACCTGATGCTGACATACTCCCCTCCATGATCAATTTGAAGAACCTTGATGGATTTCTCACTCTATTTCTCAACAAGAGCCTTGAAGTCTAGAAAATTTTCAAACACTTCAGACTTTTGTTTGAGAAAATATATCCATGTTTACCTAGAGAAATCATCAATGAAAGTGAGGATGTACTTGGCCCTTGTGAAAGATGGTTTGGGAAAGGGTCCCGATACATCACTGTGGACTAACTCCAAAGGTTGTGAAGCCCTCCAAACTTTACCTTTTTCAAATTTTGCTTCAGGATGCTTCCCAAGGGAGCACCCCTCACAAATTTCTTTTGAGAATTGGACACGAGGCAAGCCAATGACCATGTTATGTTTGCAAAGTTTCCCAAGGTAATGGTAGTTAAGGTGGCCAAACTGCTCATGCCATAATTTTCTAACTCCATCTAAATGAGTTAGCAATGCTATTAGAGAAGAATCAAGTGCAAAATGTGAGAAGGTGTATAACCTTGCTTGGTGATTTGTCCTACCCACTGCCACTGTAGTATCGCTATGCAACTCCCTAATAGCCACTGAATCTGGTGAAAACTCAACTCTCATGCCCCGACCAATGTGAGTGATTTGGTACATTGATAAGAGATTGGTTAAAAGATAAGAAACACTTAGGACATTATTGAATGTTCCTCCTTCCATTTCAACCGACCCTCTCTCTATAATGAAAACTGATGTGTCATCACCCAAACTAATTGAAGTCATGCTACAATGCTCTAAAGATGAAAACTCAACTAGGGAAGAACCCATGTGGTGAGAAGCACCTGAGTCAAACACCCATGAAGATGTAGAAGCTGTTGTAGCTAGAAGGGCCTTGCCCGTTTCTTTCTCCTTACCATTGCATTTTTCCTTAGTAGAATCTTGGGTAGATGAATTCTACTTGATGGACTCGGGAACACCTATGTTGTGCTTCTCTAAAAGATGAGTTAGGTGATCTATTTGTTTCTTCATGCATTTGTGTTCATCATGCCCTGTCTTCATACAATAGGCACACATAACCTTCTCCTTCTTAGGTTTAGCATTAGAGGAGGAAAAATCAGTGTTGTTTTTGGCATGATTGTTGTTTTCTTTCTTCTTCTCTTGGTCCTTGTTCTTTTTCTTCTTCTCCTTTGTTGAAGTCTTATCCTTACCATTTCCAGCTATCAAAGCTTGGGGTTGAGTAAACTTCATTGTGCCCATTTGAATTAGCTTATCTTTCTCCCTAGTCAAGTTGGCAATGAATGAATCCAAAGAAGGCATTTTCCATGTAGTGCCAAGGGCACTTTTTGTGGCATGGAAAGTGAAGACAAAGATTGAATAGCTTGGACCTAACTTTGTGAGAATAGAAAGGATGAATTGATCATCTTTCTTCTCTATCCCACATTCTTTTAATTGCAATATAAGGGCTTTAAATTTAGTGAAGAAGTCCTATAGGGTGTCAAAGTTGGTAGGACTTAGACTTATGAGTTCGTTTTTGAGCTCATGACCTCTTATCTCATCAAGCTTTCCAAATAAGGTTTCTAGGGTGTCCCATATGTCTTTGGGAGTCTTGGAAATTTCTAAATGGAAGAGAAGTTCTAGAGACATGGACAAGCTCAGTAATCCATAGGCTTCATCACTATGGTTGTACCACTTGACCTTTTCAGCATCAGTGCTGGGTTCTACTTCAATCCCCATGGTGATCCTATACAACCCTTTACTTCTAAGAATGATTGAAATTTTAACCTTCCATTCATGATAGTTGAAGGGTGTTAGGGGTTTAAGTTGAAAAAAATCCATTTTACACTGAATTTAGGTGAAGTTGTGTTGATTACAAGTTTGTGAAAGTATGCAGAAAGGAGAAAGATAACAGAAGTAAACAAAGTGCTGAAAGACAATCACACCCCCCTAAAATGTTGAGCCCCCCCCAAATATGCAAGTACATGTTCAAAATATGTCGTACTCAGCCAAAAATGTGTCTTAGAGCAATCTGTGCAAGTCAAGTTAATAACCCAAGCAAATAGGACATCAGACCCAGCCGAAAATGCGTCTTGGGAGACCCAAATTTTTGGAAATTTATAAAGTGCATTTTTTACAATTATATAGCCTAAGTTATGAAAAATTTAAAACTAAGCACTTTTTCAAAAGATGGCACTCGAATCAGAGCTACCATTTGCAAGATTTTAAAGTTTTAATTTCCTGTAAACTACTAATTTTGTAAAAAAATAGCACTAAAACATTTTAAAAATGCCTATTTTGAGAGATAAAGTGGCCTTCCAACCACTCTTTGGACTTGACACAAAGTGAGGAATCCAAAAGAGGTCTTTGTGAGGGGGAATTGGCTTCCTACCAATCCAGGCCTCACCCTTCATCTTCGACAAGTGAAAACTTAAACATTTGCTCCTTTTAAAAATATTTTCAACTCACTTGTTTTTCAGCATACTAAATGACACTGTAAAGTCATTAAAGTCATAAAACATATAAAAATCAATTACCAAATGAGATGGACACAAATTTTCTAGCTGCAATCCAAAAACAACACTTTTCCAACAAAAAAGATGACGCCAAGGTGGGATAAAGAGTCCCCAAGCCGCTTAGAATGTGTAGATTTGATGCAAGGAGCAGAAATGTGATTCCAACTTGCTAGGAAAAGACTTGGGGACTCAAAAAGTCTTTTCCTAGCAAGTTGGAATCACATTTCTGCTAAACTCCATGTATGCACAAATATATAATATTCCCTAATTAAATAATAGGGAAAAATAAAAACCTACACTAACATGAACTCAAATAAGACATAAACACATGTATAAATGACACTTTATATCAATTGTAATATATCTCATTATCTCATATCATGTTATCTTTAACCTATATGAAATTATATTAAAAACCAAACCCATACACACATAGAGGATTTAGCACATAAGCTAGCAACTATGTTTCAAATTTTAATTACATATCTTCTGTACAAGAAATAATCTCATTATCCTTCTCATCTCCATGATGGTGATAGCTACTTTCCATATAATTGGGTTCATGCTATCATTCCTCCACAAGATAAAACAACCCATAAAACTATCACTAATTCCCCTACTTTGCCTATTAACACCTCTTCCATACAAGGCATGTGCCTACATGTTCAAACAAAAATAACTAGGGTTTGCACTTGTGAGACTCTATGTGATCAACTTATCAATATGATTTGTATAATTACAATTTTATAAAATAAAAATCAAATACTACATGAAAAAATTCAAACATTGGAAAAGTAATTTACAAGACAAAGGCCTCCAGGGCATAATAGTGTAAATCATGTTTATACATATTCAACTAGTCAATTTATGGCAAAGAATGTTACATATTAGAACACAAAATCATAACAAAGTACATATACAACCAGTTATTTAAAAAATATTCAAAAGTCATTAAGAATTTAAGTGAGATACTAAGAAACATGATTAAAGCTAACTTGATTAACCTACCTCCTCTACTCCCAATGAGGATATCTAGATATTTTTATGGATATCATAGAATGCATGGGCATCACATTGATTCATGTTTAGAATTGAAAAGGAAAATACAATAGATAATGGATATATATGACTTATATAGTGACACTTAATCCAAAAAAACATATAATGACATGTCTACCAACTCAAAAAGGGTAAAACTTAGAAACAATATAAAAATGATTACCAAAGCATCACTTAGAACAACAAAAGGTTCAAAAATCATAATAAAATAAAGAAATAATACAACAAACATAGATAAATCAAGAAAATCTACCTTTCCAAAAGGAGGCTCAACATTTAATATGGTATAATTTTGGTCATAAATATCTACAACAATTTGATTATCATGGTCAAGGTTTGGGTAAACAGGGCCAAGGCATCACTTATCATATTCTACAAGTTGATAATGTTGGGAAATAGGGTTTGGAATTTATTGAACATCCTAAGTAACAGAATTTATATATACATAATATTAAGGCAAGACATCTAGATACATAGGACATGTCACATAAAGAAAAATATCTTAAGTTATAAATTCAAAATCATGTTAGACCTACAAACATTCTCAAAATAGGTTTTATATAAAATGAGCATCCACAAAACCACATGTCTATAATAAGCATAGTCTCAAAGTGAAAATTCACAATCAATATGCCAAAGTATTATTTAGAATGGTCAACTCCATATTATGAGGCAGTTCCCTCCAACATACTAGGTTATTATGATGCTGATGATGAATAATACTCATATTCCTACTGAAACAACATTCAACTATAGCATAACAATCACACTACACAAGAGATTATTATTCCTATGTTTAATAGTGGCCGTGGTGATAGTGAGTCTCCCATGAGAACCATTGGTTAGTATGGTTCATACTCTTGTGCATACATCCTTATCTCTCTCATTCCTTGTACATAGTTTATTTTCATTTGATTGTACATAGATTATACTCAAAATTCAAAAAAGTAATATAAAATGTCAAAATACAAAAACATTCAAATATTTCAAAAACATAAAATTTTAAAGATTGTATGCATTTCTATGTTTACATTTCTATTTCTTGCTAGAAATTGAGTATTGCTTGCAATCCTAATATATTAAGTTTTATCATACACATATTCTTCACTTATTTTTATTGAGTTATTGCAAATTCTAGATAAGAATTTGGTCAAATACCCTATCTAGACTACCTATCATCTACCCATTGGGGGTATTTACATTGATCTATGTTTATACATTTGATACATTTACCCACTTAGGGGCATCTCATGTACTATTGTTATAACCAATTTTTATCTTTACATATTATACATTCCAGTTCATGCATTGATTAATCTTGATATTTATAATTGTTTCTTATTACTCATATTTTTTGCCAACTATCACTAGTTAGACTCAATATATATGCATCTTAGCATCTACAAATATTTTTACTACTTAGTTATACATGCTTTCATTTTTAATTCTTAGATTATATTTTATTGTGTTTCTTATTCTTCTTCCATCTTCAAGGGCATTTGAATATGTTATTATTCTTTGGCTTTTACACCACTTATCTATTTGTATTCCTTGGATATGTGCCCATGTCCCCTTTGTATGCTTTCCTTCTTCTATATGTAGATATTTGAACATGTCCATCTCTGTAACTATATGCCAAATTGATTGTTGTTTACATATGTAGACATTTGAACATGTCCTTGTATGTTTTAATTCTCATATTTAGTGACATGTGCCCATGTCTATTTTATTATGGCCCCTTGGACTACCTTTTACATGCCTCATGTGCTTGTATGTTTTCTTCCTTATATGCTTCTACACCATGACACTTGTTTTTGCTTGTTAAACACACACACACACACACACACACACACACACACACACACACACACACACACACAAAATTTCAATGCCATGAGGGATCTTATGCACATACCTATCCTAATTGGATGTCATGATGGACATCATGTCCCATCCCCTTGGGTAGTTAGATTTTGTTGATATACACATTGATTACATATATCTTGACACCCTTTTAAAAATGCTAGATTACAATATACATCTTACATTATCTACTTATGCTTAGATTCATTTACATTTCAATGTTATGTTTGTACATCATATTGGGGTATCATGAACATGATTTAAGTAACACATTTTACATAGGTTCCACAATTACCCTTAAAATAAAGGGAATTTAGATGGGTTTGTCATAGAGATCAGGCTCCTACATTGTTATTCACATATATATTTTAATACACAAGATCAATTTTAGATATTAGACTTAGGGAAAATATAGAATGGAGCAAATATTGAACAGTTAGCCCAGAGCACTCAAAAATCAAACTAGATAGTCATTAGCACCTAGTTTGGGACAGTAGCACCACAGGGCACTACTATCCACTACAAGGTATTACTATCTATTATCCCTAGCTTTAAGACATTTTAGATTATTTAGACCAATATACTAGGTACAGTATAGATTTACATAGATACATTCATAATTTTGGTAATTATGTTTAGACATAGCTCAGATACATTCATTTCAGCTCATATTCATACTAGATTTTTAGATTTCAGGGAGACGTGCAACATGATCACTCATACATTCAAATTAGTTACATAGGTTTAATTATTACATAATTTAGATTTAGTATACTTAAATACTAGATTGGGGGCATGTGTGTGGCACATATTTTACATATACTCATCTTTAGACAAGTTAATTAGATGGAATGACAAATTCTATGCCATTATCTATGTTTTATAAACTTGCTATCACATTATAGGATATCACCAGATTCATTCCTTAATCCATTTTCAATGGTTGGCATTCCTAAGTGGCCTAGAGATGCCTAATATACTTGAGTGGTCATGAGGCCAAATACGCATTTAGATTTACTCAGTTAGATACTTTCATCACTTTACATAGTATAATTATAGATGCATATAATTCACACAGGTGGGTAATGATGGATTCATCGCCTAATTGATTTCTTGATCCACCTACATGAGAGGGTTACACACACCTATAATCTTATCCAAGATATTCACAGAGATCATGATCCATTAAGTAGAGGTGGGTAATGATGGAGTCAAAACTAGATTGAGTTCTTTAGCCACCCATATGAAAAATTGAGCAAGCTATCACCTCAATTCAATCTATTCAATGATATGATCATTATGCACATACACACAAATGGGTTGTCACCAGGGTCATGCATTGGTTCATGTAGCCAACAAGGTGTATTCTTTCCTTACCTCTCTCTTTACTCATCTTTACTTAGTTATTTCATTTCAATATAGTGTTTTTATTTTCATCATCTCTTAAATAAGGACTAATTTATGTATGTTTCATTACAGGTTATTACTTTGGATCATTTTTCATATGCAGACCCAAATTAACATATTTAAACTCAGCTACATGAGCTTTGCTTTGAAGGTAAGTCCAGGTAGGCTTCTTTTTCCTTTATACTAGTCATTTCACTTTAATGTAGTACTAGCATCAAGGAGGCAGACACAGGGGGGGTGGGTGCGAGGGGAAGGAGGGGTGGGAAAATGCAATCACCTAAAAATTATAATTGGATGCTAAGAGTGTCACTTGAGTTAGTCTATCCCTGGGCTAGCCATAAAACTATCCTTATGCATTAGAATTACTTTTATAGTCATTCAATTGACTAAAATCACCTACACCCAGTCAAAATATTATTCCAAAACTATAATTTTGGACCCCAATCCAAATTTATTTGTAGTCTACTAAGAGGACATTAGTGCCACATTTGGGATAATATAGCCATATGGTGCTAGTGTCCCTAACTAGGTGCTACTATCCTTGGCCTTAGCTCTTCCCAAAATATAGTTTTCTAAATATGTGGCCCTCATAAGGTTGGTCTAAGCTCATTTTCTTATCTACACAAGCAACAAAACTCTATAAATACAAGTCTAATCCACTTCTATTGACTAGATGAAAAATAGATGCAAAAGTTATTCAAACCAAAGACAAAGTTGAGCAAAATCAAGACATTTGATCCCTATTTTCCTTTACTTCTACATAGTATCATCTATAGTATTCCTAAGCTGAGTTTTCAAGTATTTAAAATCTAAAGTACATTCAAGGCATCCAAGGCCACTCTAATTCTAGTATTCACTTGCACATACATTATTATATCTTGATTCCTTGCTACGAAAAATTATTTGATTATTCATAGATATTTATAGTTGACACATTTTATCTAGTTATATTATTTACTAAGATTTGAGATATATGTTGTGATGGGCTAGTGAGATATTTCTTAAGTTACATGCTTACATTAATGTGAGATAGTTATAGTGTATGTGTTTACATTACTAACATTTTGATGTGTTATTTCAGTTATATTTTATGTTTTATGTTTATCATTTTGATATGATCTAACTATCTAATTTTTATGAGGTTAATGGAAGATAACTCATCCCTCAGACTGTGTTAGAGGGAGAGCATCATCAGAGAGGTTGATATATATGGAGATGTCAAAGGATGACAAAAAAATTGGCTAGAACCTTCCACACACCACAATAGTTAGTACAAACTAGAATGCTTAATGAATGGGTAACATAGTGTGTGTATTACTGATTACATTATATATTTGATTTTCACGATTTGTTAAGCATAGGTTAAATGATTTATGAAACCCATTTTGTGTAATTAATGTGTGTGGTCATTCAATGCCAAGTAGAATTGTGATTTTCATAGAAAAAAAATATGGATTAGTAATTTACCAAATTGTCATTAAATTGTTATGCATTAAAAGATGATTAATTAGTTTAGTAAAATTATTAATTTTTTATAAATAATGTTAAAAATGAATAAAATTTAGAAAATTTCCATTGAGAAGAAAAAACAAAGAAAAAAAGAGAAGAGAAAAGAATGGTCTAAAATTAGAAAAATCAAAAAGAAAAGAATACATTTTAAAAAAAGAAAAATCATCTAAAAGGAAGACTATGCCTACTTATTGAAGGGGATTTTTGGAAAATAGATTACCATAAGTGTTTTCAAATCAGAATTGAAAGGAGCTAAAAAAGGCATAGTACTCAGAGGATTTGGGGAGAAGAGGCGTTGACAGAGAATTGAGAAAGAAGCAAAGACAATATGTGGGCTATCAAGTAGGTGTTTTGGTCATGAATGAAACTTTAATTTATGTATGTAATGGTTAATGGTTAAAAAAATCTAATTTGGCAATAAATATATAAACTAGGCATAGACTATGTTAGATGTGTCAGATTTTAACATTATCATCGCCATATGCTACTGCATATAGATAAATTAGTGACATATCTGTGACTGGCATCCCTCTAAAAGTTAGTAAACCTGATATTAATAGAGATTTTAATACATATTTTTATAACTTCCTTAAATTTGCCGCTGCATAATTTCAATAGTTTGAATTGTGTTTGTCTGCCCATGATAGAGGGAATTATAAGGTGCTTTGGCGTGAATTAGAGTATGGCAATTTGCAATTAGTTTCCTATATTGTTTGGTGCTTGTTTTGTTTGAACAATGAACTGAGTAAGATATATTTATTTTTGGAATCACTGTAAATATTATAATTTCTAGATTTTATTTAATCGCTGTAATGATATTTATTTCATGTGTTGCTATAGTCTTACTATTCTAACCGCATGTTATTTTGGCATCACCATCAATATTATAACTCCTAATTTTTATTGGATCATTTTAGTGTCTTTACTCATAGCCTTATGATATCATCGCATCGTTGTATATATAATTAATTCATAGTCTTTGTTATGAGTCGCTATATATTTTAACTACATGGTATATTTTAACTATTATAGATATTATAATGTTTTGAAATAGAATCACTGTAGTATAATTACCAATTGCTAGTTGAGTAATTACATTTATGCGTGGATTCATACATGCATCTTATATTCAAATTACCACTTACCACTACCATTTGAGTTGCTAGACAAATGATGTTGCTCTATATGTTTTGACAGCTTGTATGATTGTGTAATGAGTCACTGTACCTTTCATTCATAGTCTTTATATATGTGATGGGTCTCTAAAGTTTCTTTTATTCATAGACATTTAGTATAAATATGTACCGATATAATATTATTTGGTTTTCAATTAGGATAACTAATATTATAATTTCAGCTTATGCAATGAGTGGAGTCGTATTATATATGGGTGTTGCTACATTGCATAATGGCATCATTATTTTGTTAATTGTATATATTTGGGCATAATTGTGATTTATAACAAAGAGAAGTGTTAATTATAGTAATATTGAGATTTAATTATTAAATTGTAATGGATCGAACTTAAATTGGGATTATGGTATAAAATATTAATCATTACCTTTAAGCTACATGTATAGTGAACTTTAATGATGGCTAACATATCGAGATTATGGTTTGTCTAATATTATATCAAGCTTGTAGTGATTATTTCTACTATAGATTAATGAGTTATAGTAGTTAGTAAAACATGAACGAGATTTATGGTTAATGATCAATGGAATTGATGCTATTACAAAATATAAATTTCATAGGCTTATCCTGATTTAAGAACCTAGAGTGACGTAGTCATAATCAAGAAATGTATTCACAAGTAAACGACTTAAATCCCAAACTTTAGTTAGATGGTTATTTATTAATATGTTTTTATTAAAATTGATAGTCAAATTATAAAGCACTGTATTTATAACTTACAGAATCCTAAAAGGTTTATGGAGTATAAATGTAGTCTTTCATAGATATGCTTAAGATCATTTATTATATAGCTTGAGACACAAAAACCATTGTACATATGTAAATTTATAAAAGGTATGAATTATTAATTCTATACTAAAAAGAACATAGGTGTACTCATGCTTATTAGCCTATACTTGAACAAAAGGATGTGTTTCTCTAACTATAGTTCCATTGGTGGTTATAAACTATAGAATTATGTATAATAGAGATTTACATATTGAGTGCATATAAACTTTAGGAGTATAAAAATTGATATATTGGAGTGCTCTATGTTTCATGTGTACTGAGACTTGTTTTTCTATATCTATATATTTGTATAAGAGATTATGTTTCCTTTAATTTATGAATACTTTATGATTCTGATTGCAGTACTTAGTGGTTAAGTTTAAATCACTAGTCTTGATAATATGGATTATCATAGGGTGTAGAATGTTTAGAAACTAAATGTGGTAGTTAAAACCTATATTTAAATATGTATTTTACTCAAAAGGTATTAACTGTAGTCGTTATTTCTTGTATGGGATACATAATAATGTATGATTCATTCAAATATTTGATGAAAATGTATGCTTTAGTTGCTCCTGTGTTTAGCATGTTATGTGATGCATTTTCTAGTAGGATGTAAATTGTATGAATCTTGTGATGAATTTATGTTTGACCAATCTTACATTGTTGATACTGAGTAAGGAGTGAGATGGACTTTACTAGATTACTAGCATCACAAATTCAGATGAAGGTAATTTGATCAAGTGGTGGGTATGAATTTTGATTGATCTATAGATCGCTATTATTTATTATTCTTAAAATTTTTGCCAAAATATGTTTAGTGAGACATTATCATTTAATGAGTAGTATTTACATGTTTCGGTGATATCTTGCAATAGAACAAGTTTTTTATGATACAGTGTATGACTAGTTTTATAAATCATACAACACAAGGGTACTTGTGTGTCTCTATAGATTCTTATGCCATCATTATCAACTCACCCATGAAGGGAAGGCCATTTCTTGATGGGATTAGTGAGAGGGATTGTTGATCTGCAGTTGGTGTGTAAAAATTCTCAAATGATGCTCTCCCTCCCCACAATAATACTACTTTTGAGATGGCACTTGAGATTGTCATAGATATTAGAGTTTGGGAACTCTGCTCTGGGGGAGCTATGTATCTTATAAATGCATTATATTTTATTGTACTTAGTATTAAAATATTGTCATGAAGAGATATAACTACTTATTTATTATTCATTAACAGTAGTGACTATAGAATTGTATCAGTCATGGTTGAGTTAATGTAACTACTTTCTATATTAGTGTTATGATGTGTTCTCATGATATTAGAGTTCAGTGATATATGATGTAATATGTTTTATTTACTATTATGATGCATTGAATATTTCATATGATCTCTATTTATATTCTCGTGGTCTAATTCTATTTATGGTATATATGTTTATTTTTAAAAATCACATATTTCTAAGTAGATTTTAGTGTGGATGTTACATACATCAAGTATTAGGTGGGAGAAATACATAGGACTTTATCCATTTTTGGATTATTGATATGTAAGCAACTCTCTTCACAATGGAGTGTTGAGGATGTCCAGTCCATCCTACTAACATACCCAAAATAATTATTCACACCATACTTGCAAGGAGGAATAGGGTTTGCACATTAAGTCAAGAATTTTAGGCCCAACATAGAGCTTCAAGTTCTATGTACATAGGAACAAGACATACAAACATAGATTCAGGAGCTCCTAAAAAATAGGAACAATCATGTGAAGCGGATACTAGCACCATATTGAGGACACTACACATATATGGCTCTACTACCCATACTAGATGTTACTATCTAGTGAGCAGATGAATACTAGATTCTTGTTGACGACACAGATTAATGCCTAGATCTCAACTTATATAACCTAAATCATCCACAATAATTAGTTTTCAGATAAGTCTCTGTTTATGCCTATTTATTGTTATTTTTAGAAAGTCAGAATTTAAATGCTATAAAAAAATTATTACTTGATTATTTTGTTTTTATTTCACTCATTTAGACAATCTAACCCTTTAATCAAAACTTAGGATTTTCATTGTAACACCCCAAAAGGTTAAATCAATAACCTAACCGACGTTTATACTGAAGGAAGGTGGTTCTTGACATACCACTTCCAATCTATCCACAATCTAGGGAGAGTTTACAAACTAATCTTATGGACATGTATATCAAGTATGACATTCTAAAATTTTGTGACAAACTTTTGATCACTGAATTCCAATAAAAATCACTAGCATAAACTATATCAATACACATAATCTATAATTTGTTTATAAAAAAATATCAAAAAACTTTTTGATTTCTTTTTTATCTATTTAATGATTTTTTATCTAGGATACCAAAGCAAAAGAATATCATGAAAAATAAACACCAAAGACCTTACAGAAATTCAAAATTAAGAGATAACCTAAATTTAAATCTACCGTCATCCCAAATTAAATGTTTTTTCTTGAGAACATCCCTATCCTTCTAAATACTTGCCCCCAAAAGTTCCCACAAGATATATTTATCCGGAGGCTTATATGGTGGGGTGAAGACTTGAGATTCATCTCACAAAAACAAGGAAAAACAATATGTCATTCAGGGCATTCCAAATGATTCTTTAGCTAACACAAAGAGTAGGGAGGGAATATGCATTTGTCAGTTTCCTTAAACTGCAATGTGTTGAGCTACAAAACTAGCATTTGGGCATTAATGCGGAAAGTAGATATGGTGACATAATCTTCAGAAAATTTAATTGTGTTTGTATCCAACATGCCAATCCTTCTGCAGCTAGCTCTAGTTTTGAATTTGTGTTTCATTTCTCAGGAATATTCATTGAGTGGCCAGTTTGTTCCAGTGGGTAGTCTCCTCTACTACATCACTCCACCTTCCAGGTAAATGTTGATACCATGCATTTGATTTGAGTGATGCCTTCTTGCCATCATCAATAGAAAAAAAAAATTAAAAAAAAATCTAGCAATGGTTATATGAAAGAATGATTAAAAAATCAAAATTTATTTACTCTGCATATGCAATAATTTGTTTGGCGATCTCAAGGTCTATCCTAGAAGCTAAAGAATAGGTCTTCTATTGTTATGCCTGAAGTGCAAGCTATGTTTGCTTGAAACCCTCCGTCTTCAAATATGCTGGAACTGCTTTGGAGTTAGGGATGTGACGTAGTAGTAGCAGTGGCTGAGGATGTATGGAATGGTGCAGATTTGTTCCGAATAGTTTGAAATCAAAACTTCTAGAATCAGGCAAACTGTTTTGTATTTATATCAAAGATACCAAGGAGGAATGTGTACACATCTCAAGGAATCCACTTCCCTCTCCCTCTCTAGAATAATCCTACAGGAGGTTATGCTCTTCAAATTTGATATATTGAAATCTACAAAATAAAAAATAATGTGCATGGATTATTATTTTTTATTTTTTATTTTTTTTAAATTTTACCTGTCAAATTATATCATTTGATGTGGACTTATATTTAAAGTTAATTGATCTTATCTCACCACACTGATCTATTATACCACATGTAAAAAATTTGTTACCTAAATCCTAGCGTACTAAAACTCGTGTAATTCTTACAATGCCTCAGTTTTTTGAATGCCGCACAAACATAGATGTTGCAACATCTCTGACATAGGAGAACTTGTAACGAATAAAAAAGTTTAACAATATTACATTAGAGCTCATTACTGGGATGAGCAATATCACGATATCATATCATTCAACGAAATATTCAGTCTTCTATTGATTACTGTCACCATCACCTAAATATCATATTGAAGGAACACTTATCTCATCTAAGGAATTAATATTAGGGGTTCGTTACTCCAAAACTTGTGGATGATGTAATCATAAAATTACTCCAGATACATTAACCAACCCACCTTCGAACACATTGTGCCTCATAGTAATATTTTGTGTCATCATTCAAACACATTAAGGGTGTAATTTCGCATAGCCGTGAAAGATTAATGTTGTAAGAGGAAAGCAAATAAATAAAGAAGAAGGGGAGCAAGATGAAAAAACCAGTAATCTGTGGCAGCGGACAGAGTTCGAAGAAATGCTTTTAGGAGAAGGGGGGAAACGTAGCATGGTTGTCCCATGGCATCATGGCATGTGTATGCAGGGTGTTTATATAAAGGCCAACTGTGAGCCTTTTGTCCACATGTCAGCATTAGCGATTTTCAAAGAGACCCATATATGTTTTCACTTTATTTTAATCAAAAGATATATGCATTTATTATTATTACTAAATATGAATCTAATCATGGCAGATGTTTAATATTTTATTATCATTATTATTTGGCATAACACGTGTGATGGTTTCTCTTTCGAAAACATTTTTTATGGGTAAAAAATGTCCATTGTTAAAAGGCATGGATAAAATTATAAAGTCTATTGGAAATTTATAAAGTTTTATATGAGCATCTTGTTTTGTTTATTTAATGTGAAATTCTTATTTAGAATATGGGTGAATGACATTTAGCAAAAAGTTAGCAAGGTAGTGTAGTAGTTTTCACTAACACTTGATTTTCTTTCTTCTCTTGATCCAAACACCATGTTTATTTCCAGCATAATAAAGTTGACTACATTTTAAATTTTAGACGCATAGAAAATTATTATCGTGTTGTCTTGTTCTTTGATTTTACTATCAAAATAATCTCAACAAAAATTTATTAAAAGCTCTATGAAAGTTTTACATAGAGACATAAAAAAAGAAAGGGACTGTTACAAGAGCATACTATTTGCACTTTATATAATAATAGCAAATGAATAATGTATTATATTAATCATATTTTTTAAATAATGACTAGACATGAGTGCATAAAGATAACAGGTTCAGAGTCAATCAATTCTACAAATAGATTATTTGTTGAAGGCTCATATGATGGGCGAAGCCCTTAGATTCATTTCATATTAGACCAAAAGAAAAATATGTTTTTCCCAATAAAACATGGACAAATACAGACGTGTCTCATCATAGTTTGGGGATGCGTGATAGTTTACCACCCCAGTTTCTATGGTCAGTTGCCCAGGCAAGGTGGAGGGAAAGTAAGGACCTTATAATGGGTGTAGATTGTGGAAAGGGCCCATAGCGATATGTATTTACACTGTGGCATTTGACCATCACAACAACTATTGTTTGCAGTGAATAGATAGGGTGGTGGAAATGGATGTCTCTGATTGTTCAGGGGAATTAGAAATAGGTCGAGGGCTGGTTAAGTGGCCCAAGAATGGTGAGAAAGAGTTCCATGATCTTGACAATTGTTTGAGAGAAAAAGTGTGCTTCCCTAGTCGGAGCAAGCCACATTTAGAGGAATTTTGGTGAGCATGATGTTGGGTATTATGTTCTATGTGATTGTCAATGCTATGTCAGAATTAGTTAAAGTTTTTAATTTCTAGTTATGTTATGTATTCATTTTTCCAATGATCTGATGTGTGATTTTGATTTTATATAACATTATTTTGGGGTTAACTCTGTAGTATTTAATTCTCCAATCGGTCCTTATTTATTTTTTTTAATTATTATGCTCATAAAATTAATTTCATTGTGGTTAGAAATCATTGTGGAATGGATACAAAGGAATTTGTAGCAAGCCTCATTATCTGCTTTGACAAGAACTCCATTGAATTTGGGGACAACATAGTTGAATTGATAAAACATGCAACACACACATTTTTAGTTCAATATGTAAATGTTTTCATAACAATTGTACCTACAAAGATCATGATCCCTACAACAGGTAATCAGTCCTATACCTATCTTGTACACATGTAATCTATGGAAGAACTATTTTACATGAAGAAAGGATTATAAAACCCTAATGTCTAGGAGATTCACGATTTTGAATCAAACCATTATTTTATTTTTTAGAAATTTCTATGTAATATAACTCTCCAATTACCTAGTTGAGTAGAACAAATATAGATATTAGAATAAGCAATTACATCGATTGGCATATGCCCACAACAGATACTTTTTAATATTATGAAATGGAACACAACATGATCATAGAAGGAATGTCTACCTAGAGAAATGAATTATATATCAAATACCACACAAATTTTACCAGTATTTATCTAAATGTTGCATACCCAAAATTTGAAATGATTCAATCTAAACTAATTTGAACCACAACCACACTCCAAAAATTGAATAGGAGCATTTGTCTGATTAAATCAAGTAACCTTTAGAGAATTTCATCTAAGAAACAAACATGCAGATGACGAAGAAGAGTGCAGGAGAATTTCTTCCTCAGTGTCATGCCCATACTTGTTCTCCTTAATGCCTCTGCTACAATTTTCTTGGCTCTACATGTAAAGGAGAATGAAATAGATAAAATTTTGCTGCCAGGTGCTTCATTGAAAGAAGAGTTGTTCGTTGACTATTCAAAAAGAAAAGAGCTCAGATTAGATCCATAATTGTGGTGACCTTTTTTATTTTGGAGGAGGAAGATTGATATGAGGCATCCACATAGTATTGAGTGGAAGGATAGATGTCATACTTAGTGCAGTTTATAGTTGGTGAGTGGCCTTGGAAAATTTCCTAGATGGTAAAATGTGTGGTAAAATGGTATTTGGAGAAAGACAAAGAATTGAAAGAATATTGATTGGAGTGGAGAGTGAGATAAAAGTGTGAAATTGAGCATCGGTTTGAAGTAGGATGCCTCTCCCTTTTGATATTATTTTTATCTATTTAATCATTTGTGAATTTTATTATTGTATTGGATTGTTTCTAATAATAACAAGAATAGTTGTAGCTTAAAATAGTTTTTCGATAAAAGGTATTTAAGCCCAAATCGTTGTCAGAATAATACAATACACTGATGGTTATTAGCAGAATTGATATATTCTAACTTTTATAGGATATTATTCCTAGAGCATCTTAATCAATGGTCGTGCATGCTATCAAACCTCTCAATTAAAAAGGAAAATAGCCAGCTAAACATACACCATTCATCAACTAAGCATGCATCGTTGATTTCAACCCAGTTGTTTGTGAGGCATTTATTTATTTATCTTTTTTTTTCAATTTTTTTGTTTGATTAAAACTTATAACTTAAAAAATCATAAATAAATAAATAACAATCAACCTATATTATTAAAAAAAAATAATAACATAATTAACCTAAACCTGATATATATAGATCTAAATCTTACTTACTAAAAATAATCACGGATTAAAAAAAAACCAAAACCCCGATTCCTCTGGCTTCCTTTGCACCTTCGAGGCAATTGCAAGTTATTATTTTTAATAAATCCCAAAAATGAAAAGTGAGCCGCATACGAACTAAGACAATAGGTAATATCAGTTTTCAATAATATATGTTACATTATTCATACATTTTTTATATTTCTATTTTAAGACACATATTAAACGTAATAATAAAAATATGTGAAATCATGTCTATTTATAAAGCGTCAATCACAATAAATATCATTATATTAAAAATTAGGATATGATATCATGTTACATACTATTATATATAAATCTAAATTTTCATATGCCCATTATTTGTAGATTTGATTTTTGTTAAATATAATCAATTTATGTATTGTACTATAGTGTGTAGGTATCTGTTGGTAAATAGATATAAGAAGTGTCTGCCCATACAAGTAATATCATAAAGCATGCTTTATTCTTTAATATGAAATTGTGGATCGTGATTCCAAATGTTATGATATTTCAAATATTAAGTTCTTCTATGATAAACCATATGTAGTTTATTGGTTTTCGCTGTGATAAAATATTAAAAAAATATTCATAGAAGTTTTTGTAAAATTTTATTGCTACTCGATACATTAAAATGGAGAAATATATATTCCAATTAACTTGCATATGAGAGACAATCAAGATGGTGGTGTGAATGGTAACAAGATGAGAGTGTGATTTTAAAAAAATTGTTCAACTAATTACATTTTAAAATATAACATAATTTAATTGCAAATCAGTTACCTACATTTTCAATTATAATATTATTTAATTGGAAATTATTTATGTTGTAAATACTTAATTTTTGTTATACAATTTTATTATTTTTTAAATTATATTATTTTAAAGTTTTGTAAGTTTTTTTATTATTGGTTTGGATTAGGCTTTTATTGATATGTTTGTCCATGTTCTAGTTGTTTTATATTTTGTTCTCCACAGTTTTTTGTCTCCTCCCCTTTTGATTCCATATATTTTTTGAGTTTTCTCAAGAAACAAACACTTTATAGCCGTGGGGATGGTCCATTCTAAAAGTTATTTTAGGTCTTATGTGGTTGTGGGTTCTCCTTTCTTGGTTTTCTCGCCTATAAGATTTTAATTTTAATTTGAAAAGTTTATAACTACAATGTAAAGGTACATTAGTACATTAAGAACATCTAGAGAAAACAATTTAATGAATGAACACTATAAATCAATTTAATAACTTAGAACACATTTTAAAAAAAAATTGTAACATTTATTATTGCAATCTAAAAGAAATCAAGCATTCATTATAATATTGAAAGTCGTAGTAGATTAGACATTATATATTTTTTTACTATCTAACTGAATCACATCATACATGGTATATTGTTTTCAATATTGTGGATTGTTGAAGAGCTTAAAAAATATAAAGGAATCTCTTATTTGCTTTGGTGTATCACACACCCTTAAAAAAAATTTACTTATCCATTTACAGGGCATTTACCATACTAGTGTTTTGAATTCAGAAACCAATTTCACAAATATATATATATATATATACAATTTCATAAAATCCAACAAAAATTTTCAAGCCCTAGACATGACAAATAGAGTCATCAAATAATTTTATGCATGTCTATTATTAAACATAAATATACAACATATTACTTTTGTATTTTTATCATGACATTGCAAGTTTTATAAGTTTTCAGTGTCTTTCTCTAAAAATCCTAATTTTGTTGGCAACATATAACGATTGTTTAGAAATTTATGCAAAAATTAAATTTTACCTATAAACCTTTATTTTAAAAGTTATTACAATAAAAATAACTAATAATTAAATCTAATTATGCTATTTATATCTAATTATATTTATTCATAATATTCATAAATATTAATAATAAAATTTTGAAGTAAATACATTTATTTTTATTGCTCATCTAAATATATAATTTTATTTTTGCTAATTATAATTAGGAAAGGCTTTGAACCTTGAAAAAAAAGAAAATGAAGTTATAAATCTGAAATAAAAAATATACCGCATACCAAAAATTATTATCAAGCCAAAAGATTTATAAAGACACCAAATATATCCTTAATAAAAAAGGAATAAAAAGATTTCATCCATTTTTGTACCAAATATATCCTTAATAAAAAAGGAATAAAAAGATTTCATCCATTTTTTGGTACAAGAGGGAGCTATATGGCTAATCCGAATTGGCATGAGGATGAAAATATTCATAGGTTTTCCAGTGGAAAACCTTCTAGATTATATGCTAAAAATTGCATTTAATTGTGTCAACCGTTAACCACACAAAAATCCTTGTCAGACTAAAGGAAATTGAATGGTATCGGAGAAATACCACCATCCAATCCTTATTGTGATCTCAATTGTGCAAAAATCATTGTCAAACGTAGGGAAATTGAATCGTAGGTATGGACGAAATACCACCATCCAATCGTACTTCACCACAAGTAAGAGAAGAAAGAGAGTTAATCCAAACACTAATCACACATTAAAAAATGTTTGGCATTCACTGATAATTCCTCTTGAAAGGCAAGTCGTAGCTTGAGACCAATCATGGAGCTATAAATTCATGATGTGTTATAAATTCATCATGTGTGCAAAATAGGGAGGAATTGCACCCAATTGTCTACCCGACAAACCAATCAACCTAAGAAGGCTATAATTATCCGTAAAGAACCACAAAACTTCAATACATGAGATTGTATCTCACGAATAAGAGAACCATCACCAATAAAATAGACAATGGGGTTGCTCATTTTGAGGGTGTTATTTTAAAAAATTATTATAGAAGAAATCTTGACTAAGCAAAATCACACTACTACTCCACGAAATAATTTTTACCATTCTCACACATTCATCCAATGAATATGGTAAACTACCACCCTAACACTAGGCACAACCCAACTCCCATAGTGAATCCCAGCGTCGGCACTCAAAATTTTAAACATAACCATTCAATAACTAACCAATTTATTCTCCCTCCACCTCATCGATCTATTCTTCCACCTTCCACATTATGCAGATCCAAATTCACATGTATGGTTTGTAAAATTCTTGACTAACATACTAAAGAACTAAGAACCAAGAGATTCTATAGTCAAAAGTTTGCTTGTTTTCTTCCTTTTCCCTCTAGTAGAATTAGAGGCTTCAGGTACACCACCCCCTATTTCCTTCTTAACAATCTTTTTTATATTTGTAACGTGGATTTACTTAAATTATCTATGTTCTTTCTGCAAATATAAATATGATTGTTAAGAAGGAAACAACATTCACTTAAATTATCTTGGTGTAAGTTAGTTTTCTAGGTTGACTCGTGTACTATTTAAAATAAATTTCACACATATAAATATAGTTCACCACTCCATCAAAAGTCAATATGAGCATATTCGCTATTATATGAAAATAAACGTTCACCCATATACTCATATTGGTAACTTTTAGTAGTAAGAAAGCGATGAAGAATGTGTCAAATGATGGTATTGAATGATAGCATATTGCCAAGTGACACCAAAGCTATCGAATGTTAATAATGTTGTCAAACGATAATAATGCTACCAAATGATAGAAATTTTATCTCTCGATAGTAATTCTACTGAACAACAACAATACTATTGAATGACAATAATGTTATCAAATGACAACAACATTATTGAATGGAAATAATGCTATCATTTAACAACAATCTCTTTTGTTCGATGGCAATATTGTCAAATGATAGTGTTGCTACCAAGTGATAGTATTGTTGTCATTTGGTAGAATTTCTATGAAATGATAACATTACTATTGTTTGACATCATTAATGTCAAACATCATCATTATTTTTGTTTGGCAATATTATTGTCAAATGACAACATTGTTATCATTCGACAACATTGCTATAAGATGACAACATAATTGTCATTCATTATCATTGTTGCCATTCACCATCAACTCTGTCATTAGGTGATGAAGAGGTGTGATCCATAAAAGACCAAGCTGCAGTCTATCTGTAGGTATTTTGTACATTCGCATGCCCATATGGCTAATGTGACCTATTATGATTCATTTTCCCATTCGCCTTCTCACCTAAACATTGGTTGTTAAATTTTACCATATTTTCAAAACACATACATAGAGATTTGACAAAAACAAACCCAAGTTAATTTTTATATGGGCCACTAAAATTTGCCTTGGATTTAGCTTTATTTACTCAGCATAGCCTGATTGAGCAAAGTAATATAATTGTTGAATGATACCTTTTCAATGATTTTCACATGTAGGTGTGATGCCCAGAAATGACATGACAAAATAACATACAAAACATGTTATTTTATTTTAGAATGTACAATGCACATTATATGCAACTACATTACCCATTAGTTATACATTTTTGTGGCATGTGGAACACAAATCATCTAAACAACTACATGCCTAAATGATATGGAGGCTATGTGTAAGATAACACAGTCTCTATGCAACCATAGAGGTCCCATATAATTTAATTGGCCTTCATGCTCTCACACAACCCTAAAAGTAACTAGGTGGTCCTAGTGGGCCCCACAACCCTAAAGACCAAAATCAGTGTGAAACTAAATGAAGGTGGGTTCGATCAACCACTATCTCAAATTAGATGTCTTATCTCTCAATAGTGTTCAAGGATATTTATGACTGATTCAGGCCAATTATATGGTTGGGTTCATACTTATATTTTAAATGAAGTCAAAATTTTAGTTGACTTGACTTTAGAGGAAAGTGATAAAACAAATATCTTTTCGTCTCCATTGGACCCTACTAGGTGTCTTAAAATATCACGTTTAAGCCCCTTGAGAATGGATAAACCCACCTACACTATTGGATCAATTCAATATTGACCATTGTATCCAGTCAAAGGTAGGGAAGGCATAGAAAACATTATGAAGGTAAATAAAGGCTTGATAATAACAATTAAGTCAATAACTAAATTTTTTTGAAGGAAATAAGATATGTTAGAGGATGACTTGTCCACAATCATTCGTCATCTCTTTCTTGATGCAGAAAAATAAGCCAAATTTTTGGGGGCCATAACTTTTGACCTGTAGCTCCGTTGGAGCTCTTTCACATGCCAAAATGACTATCTAGAAAAAATTTATGTTATTTTAGACTGATATATCTACTTATAATTATTTTCTATATTTTTATTAGGTCATACGTGATCATTTGATGGTCTGAAATTACAATTTAATGAATTTTTTGAGAATTTTCTATTTTTAGAAATTACATATTTTTAGGACCAAACATCAACTTCAGTTGAATTTCATCTGATATGTTAATTTTAGAATTTATGTGTTTTTAGGGTATTTTTATATCTATGCATGCTTGCATGCAAAACATAATATAAATAATAGCTACCAAAAATAGACATTTTTTTTTAGATTTTAGTGTTTTCAAATTTTTGCATGTCAACTCTAAATTTTGAGTTGAAACTTATTTAAGCATGGTTTGGGTTTGTAATTATTTCAATTCATTCAATACAAATCAATTCAGAGATTATTTTAAATCTTGGAATATTGGTAATTTTATTTTCTTGATAGTTTTCGCATTTATTATCTAGTATTAGAGCAAGTTTTGATTCTTGGAAGAGTAACAAATGGAGAGAGGATGAGGAGTTATTGTGTAGATGAACCAAAATACACAAGAGATACAGAGGTAATTTCAATAATTAACTGAGATTATCACCAATTAGAGAAGAAGACAAGGTGGTGATGAATCTGAGAAAGACGCAAATTGTGATGAAGAAATACAACAAGAAGAAGAAAAACAAGATCAACCACCATCCATGGAAGAGAAGATGGTTCAGGATTTATAAGGAAGGAATGAAGGAATGAAGGTTGATGTTATAGATTATGGAAGTAATTTAAAACCAGATGAGTTGATAGATTGGATGAATAGCATGGATAATCTCTTCGAGTGGAAGACTATGAGAGAAGATAAGAAGGTAAATTTTTCATGCACAAAGTTGAAAGGTCATGCAATGATTTGGTGGGGTCACCTATAAAAAGAGAGATAGATGAAAGGTAAAGATAAGATTAATTCATGGAAAAAGATGGAGAAGAAGCTAAGGGAGAAATTTCTTTGTATGGATTATGCATAAAACATATACAAAAGATTATAGAATTTGAGGCAAAAAGTTCATAGTATACAAGAGTATACAGATGAGTATTATAATCTTTCTATATGAATGGATCATCATAAAACATAAGAGAAGATGAAAACAAGGTATGTAAATGTTTTTAAACTTAGTATTCAAGCTAAATTAAGCATGTATAGAATACTTTGCATAGAGGAGGCTTATCAATTAGCTTTGAAGGTAGAAGAAAACCAAAATAGATAGAATTTCAAAAGAATGTCTCTTGCTCAAAGAAGATGTAGATCCCCTCCAATAAGGAGATGAGGTGGGTTTGATACCACCAAAGTTGGGTTTAATACCAATAAAGGTGAATCATCACATGGTGTAGAAAGTCAAGATGAGAATAGATAGGGTTTCAATACCAACAAAGAGGAAGAGGGTTGTAGAGAGGATGAGGTTATAGTGGTGCTAGAGAATGGTGTTTGATTCAACGTGGATCTTATGTTCATTATAGATGTGGAGAATAAGGGCATAGAGCATTTGAGTGTCCTCACTATCAAGATCAAGAAAGGCAACAAGAGGATATCCCAAGAGAAAATTTAGTTGAGGCTGAGGTAGCAGAGTAAAATAATGAAGTTGTATCAACAGATGTTGGAGAGAATACAATGATGAGGAGAACAATGATCACTTCAAAGAAAGCACAAGTGCAAAATAAAGAAGGTGGTGATGCATGGTTGAGGTCAAATATTTTTTGAACAAGATGTACTTCAGGTGTAAAGGTATGAAAATTAATTATAAATTATGGTATTTATGAAAATATGATTTCTAAATAAATGATAGAGAGACTAAATTTTCAATGTGAAAAGCATCCTACTCCTTATCGCAATTCATGGTTTAGAAAAGGAAATGAAGCTACAGTATATAAAATGTGCTTAGTCAAGTTTTTTATAGGAAAAAGTTATAATGATAAAATATAGTGTGATATTATTTCAATGGATACATATCATGTCTTATTTTGAAGACCATGTCAATTTGACAAAAAAATAATTCATGATGGAGCAAAGAATGAGTACACTTTTTAGAAAGCTGGAACAAATGTAGTTTTGTCACCTCTTAAAGAGGAAGAGAAATCAAAAAGCATGCTCTCTATTAAAAAATTTATCCAAGATATGAAAGTAGTAGGTTGTTATATATTAGTAACAAAGAGTGAAGAGATAAAAATAGTGCAAATACCAAGAAAATCAACAAGAGTGTTGAAATAATATGTAGATGTTATCCTGATGAGTTAGTAGATGATTTATCACTGAAGAGAGATATTCAACATCACATTGATTTGATCCCAGGCTCACCTCTACCCAATCAAGCAGCTTATAGGATGATTCCAATAGAAAATTTAGAATTAAATAAATAGGTTATTTAATTTTTAAGAAAGAAGCTGATAAGGGAGAGTATGAGTCCATGTGTAACACCAGCATTGCTAACTCCAAAATAAGATGGAGGATGGAGAATATGTGTGGATAGTAGAAAAATTAATAAAATTATAATCAAGTATTGATTTCATATAACTCACTTAGATTATATGATGGATGTGCTTGTAGAAGCAAAATATTTTACCAAGATTGATCTAAAGAGTGGTTATTATCAGATTCAAATTTGTGAAGGAGATGAGTGAAAAACTACATTAAGGACTAGGGATTGATTATATGAGTAGATGGTGATGCCATTTGGATTATGTAATGCACATAACACATTTATGAAGGTGATGAATACAACGCTACAAGAATATATTGGTAACTTTGTGGTTAGTTATTTTGCTAATATTTTGATATTCAGTAAGACTAAAGAGGAACACTTACAACATTTTAGAATGGGAATGGATTTGTTAAAAAATGAGAAGTTGTATGTAAATTTGAACAAGTGTAGGATTATGTAGAATAGTTTTGGTTTTTTGGGATTCATAGTTTTAGTAAATGGGGTGAAAATGCATGAAGAAAAGATAAAAAGCAATTATTCAGTGGCCTATTCCAAATAACATTATAGAGGTTAAAAGTTTTCATGGTTTAACAACTTTTTACTGAAAATTTATTAAAAATTTTAGTAGTATTGTGGCACCAATGATAGGTTACATGAGATCTAAGGAATTTTCATAGACTAGATCAGCCACAATAAACATTAAATTTTTGAAGAAGAAGATTATAGAAAGACCAATTTTAGAATTATTGGATTTTAACAAAGTGTTTGAGGTTGGTTGTGATGGTTCATTTTAAGAATTGGTATTGTGTTGAGTCAAGAAGAAAAGATAAAATAATATTTTCATGATAAATTTAATGAGGTAAGAATAAGTATTATACCTATGATGTTGAACTTTATGCTATTGTACAAGCATTGAGATATCGGAGGCATTCCCTAGTGCTTAAGGAGTTTATCATATTTATAGATCATGATGCTTTGAAGTATGTGAATACACAAAAGAAGTTGAATAGTAGGCATGAAAAATGGGTTTATTTTTTTAGGGTTATACTCTTATGTTGATACATAAATTTAGAAAAAAGAATCGAGCAGGCAATGCATTGAGTAGGAGAGTAGCATTATTAACTACTATGGTGAGTGAAGTAGTTGGATTTGAAGTTATCAAATAATTATATGATTATAATCCTTATTTCAGCAAGATAGTTGAACAATGTAAGAATTCATTAGTAGGTGGGATAGATACTATTCATGATGATTATGCTATAAAAAAATATTATCTCTTCAAAAATAAATAATTATGCATCCCAGTTGGGTCTCTATGAGACAATATAACTAGAGAATTACATAGTGGTGGTTTGGCAAGACATTTTAGTAAGATGAATATAATATCTTTGATGAAAGAAAAGTATTTTTGACCAAAGATGAAGACAGATATGACAAGGTATGTTTCAAGGTGAAGGATATGTTAGGTAGTTAAATGACATGCATAAAATACTAGATTATAGATGACATTACTGGTTTCAATAGGACCATGGATAGATTTGTGTATGGATTTTGTGTTAGGATTACCAAACACACAGAGAGGTAATGATTCAATTTTTATTGTAGATAGATTTTGTAAATGATTTCATTTCATTACATGTAAGAAAATCAATGATGCCACTAGAGTTGCAAAATTATTTTTAAGGATATTGTGAGATTGCATGGTGTTCCACAAACTATTACTTCAACTAGGGACACAAAATTTCTATGTCATTTTTAGATGACTTTGCGGAATAGGATGGGTACTAAGATATAATTTATTAGTGCATATCACTCAAAAATAGATGGATAGACAAAATTTGTGAATAGGATCTTATGAAATTTGCTGAGATGCATAGTGGGAGAGAAGCCCAAGTAATGGGACTTAGCTTTACCATAAGCTGAGTTTACATATAAAAGTTCAATGAATAGATCAACAAGAAAATCAATATTTTAAATTATTTATGGGATAAGTCTTATGGTTATTTTATATATGATACAATTCTCGATTATAGATCAAATTAAAGATGATGTTGAATCATTTGTAGAGAATAGGCAACAGTTGTATGGAGTAAGAAGAAAGTTATAGGAAAACAATGAGAAATATAGAGTATTAGTAGATGTTTAAAGAAGACATAATGTATTTGAATAAGAAGAACTGGTAATGGTTTACTTGAGGAAATAAATATTTTCAAAAGGCATGTACAACAGGTTGAAGTACAAGAAAATTGGGCCATTCAAAATTGTGAAAAAAATCAATGACAATGCTTATGAGGTGAGTTTACCATAGAATTTCGATATATCTCTAGTATTTGATGTTTCATATTTATATGAATTCCATGGAGAAGATGGTGAACGTGATGAAGATCAAGAAGTAAATTAGCAGCAATAGGTTCCAAAGAAGAATGAAAACATAATGCATATTTTTGGATATGAAGATAATGAGCACAAGGCAATGGAATTATAATAGGTATTTGGTTCAGAGGGAAGGATTGTTTGATGCCTAAATGTGTACCACATGTGCCTAGAGTGTGTATGAAACACTTATCATTTTAATGTTCCTAAAAACTTAATGCATGATTTGTGAGTTATGATAATCCTATTATCTATTGGTGGAATAGAGGCAAAACAAGTGACTATTTCATAATATTTATATTAAGTGATGGTTGGAAGCCACCATGGCCAAATAACATATCGATGTGAAATATGAAGTATGTTAATCTAAGGATGGTGAATTATGATCAAGAACTAATCTAAGATAGACATTTACAATGACAATTAAACTAAATTGATCCATTTTAAAAAGAAGCAAAAAAAAAAGGGCAGGACATAAAGAAATGTTGCTAATCTTCATTTCAAACATCATGATAAAGTTCAAATTTCATCTAGGCATGTACTTAACCAGTGTTTAACATGAAACAAATGAAACCCAAATCCTATCACACATTAGGTAAAATCCTAAGGAAGGTAGAAATAATTCAAATAAAAACTTGGTTCACTTTAAAGATTTACCCCTACAAACAAACAACATTGACCCAAATGCAAGAAGAGTAAGAGAATGAAATGAACGTAAGGACTTTCAGTCAACCTAGAATTTGTAGAAGTTAACAACCTTGCAATCAAATGTACAGACCAAGAATTCATAGAACCATACAAATCTATAAATTAAAACAAACCAGTGAGAGAGAAGCCATGATAACAATGAACACAAATAAATACGGTACAATCTTTGCAAGATTACTTGCTTATATTAATTGCTCCAAGTTTACAAAGTAATTTTTACTCTAAGAACTCCCTCCCTTTTTTAACAATTGACAATGCACCTTTTATAACATACAAGGTATCATGTCTATTTGTTTTATCTAATTATATGTATACAAGTGTATAGGATAGGTGTCTTTTTTGTTGCATTCTAGAACAAATGACCTTTTCCTTTTAATAGACTAGTTTATCGACAACATGATCTTACAAATTACACGTCTATACAAAAGAATATCTTATTTCAAAATATCATAAAAAGTTGGGTATAAACAAAATATTCTTATTGCATTGATCATTGGGAACCTTTGTTGCTTAAGTTTCAAGTTATTATTGTAGGGTCCTCATTGTTCATTGATGTTATCCAATACAGGCATGGTCCCATTTTCAAGTTGTTTGAGTATAAAGGAGGAGTCCATCATTAATAAAAATCCCTTTAAACTATGTACTAATGGACTCTATTTCAACCTATCCTTATAAAAGCAACAGTTTAGCTCCCTCAGGTCAATTATAATACTCACAGTATTTGGTTATGGTCCTCATTTCACATCAGGGCACTCATACAAGTTATAATAGTTCTCCAATAGTGGTCATGAGATCATATATATTGAGATCAAATCCCAACCCTTACACCACCATGTCCACCGGGTCTCTGATTTACTAACATGGCCTTAACATGGCATTTCCATGGCATCCCCATGTCATTCTATTCATCACTATTCAAAATATGGTTGTTGGCTTTGAATTTGGATCCAAAAAACTATCTTAAAATTGATGTTCACATGATCATAATTTGACATCCACAAGAACATCTTTGACGGTTGTATAATCATCAATTTTAAACATGTTATGTGGACTGTCTACCAAGCCTACCACTTGTCATTTTTTTGTTTAATTTACATTTTGCATGTGCCACATTTCAATTATCCAATGCTTATATGTTATTTTAACTAGGCTCTAAGGTTATCCCATTTTTCAATCTAATGAGAGCTCAGAGCTTTGTTGGAAAGTCTTCATTGGTCTCGCTCCATTGATCTGGATCTGTAAGATAAAACACATACTACTGATCTTTAAAAGTTGTTTGATGTTTAAATAGGGACTATGGATTTTCATTATTAATTTTTCTCTATCGATCAGATGTGTATATTGTAATATGTACCATTGATCATCTAAACTTGCTCAGGATTTATGTTAGGGACCACTTCTTGACTTTTCAACATTGATCTCACTCCATTCAATCTTGGTCCTTTTCTTAAATGCATGTGATTGATCTTGCATAGAAGAATAAAATTTAAGCTCGAAATAAAATATTAAAGACTTAGGATAAGCTATTAAGCTAAGTTTTAAATGTATATAGGGACCTCATGAATTTAAAAGGGACTTAGCATAAAGACATTGGACCATGATTCTATTCATATTAATAAATATGAATATTTTAGTTTAATATTTTTAAGCCAAGTTTACAACATATAAAAAGGACCCTGTGAATAGTAAAATCACCTAAGCATGAAGATTTTGGACCAAACTATAAACATAGAACAAAAAGACCTTGTAAATTAAAATGGCATAGTGCAAAGTCTTAGGCAAAGGTTTTTATCGTAATAGTAAATACGATAAATAATTTGGACCATGGTTCTATTCATATTAATAAATCTGAATGTTTTAGTTTAATATTTGTAAGCCAAGTTTACAACATATAAAAATAACCTAAGCATGAAGATTTTAGACCAAGGATATAAACATAGAACAAAAAGACCCTGTAAATTACAATGGCATAGTGTAAAGTCTTAGGCAAAGGTTTTTATTGTATTATTAAATATGATAAACCTTATGATAAGACTTTAGGCTAAGCCTTGTAATAAAGTGACTATGGGGCATAAAATATATCAAGCATAAGATTTTTGGCCTAAGGTTTGGTCATGTTAAAAGACCTGACCAAGCCTTATAATAAAAATTAAACTAAGTCCATGGTATAATTAAGTTATTCCAAATTAAATTTAAATAAAAAGTTCTCTTAAAATTTAAATTTGAATTAAAAGGTCTAGGTAAAACATTAGGCTAGGGTTTCATCAATTCAAATATGAATTTAATTAATCAATTATAAACCAAGGTTAGTAAGAGATCAACTTAAAATTGAAGCACAAAACCCTAAGCATGTTCATTCCCAAATGGGCTCCATTAAACCTGTAACTTGAAACATAGCTATTTAATGTTAACAATTTGGATAAGATTAAAATAGAACCATGAACAAATGATTCATCTACACCATGGTGTGGATGATCTTCAAATACAAATAATGTGCAAACATGTTAGTGATACTCTAATCAAGTGGATTTTTAATTTTAAAATACAAACTTGCACAATTTGACATGAGGTTCCATATTTTTCAAAAATAGGGGTATGTTAACCTCAACAAATGGAGACTTCTATGGGAAACATATCAATATATTAGAATTCAGAGATTCTACATTAGGATAATAATTAAGCAACTTATTCCACATTATCATGCACCATTATTAAGATCAGTTCATGGTTAGTAAAAATCTTGCACATGCAAAATTAGGATCAAATATCAAGACTCAGTCATGCTATGTGTGTGCTATGATTCCACTTATTTATTTCCAAAGTATTTAGGGAACAAATTTAAGGTTCATGACATCAATTATTTACATTCACTTTCATCGTATTTGAATATTCATTAAGAACTATGCTTTATCTAAAGGAAGGCTTGGGCATTGCTCTAATTCTAGCTAGACATCCATAGACTTGATAGAGATGCCTTTGGTTCCAATAAAGGCCTTACTCCACTACCATCTAGGCATCCATAGTCTTGATGGAGATTACCAGAATCATCTCTTCTTAGAAAGCTTTTGATTTTTGTTATAAGGTTCTTATTTTTTGTAATTTTTAGATCATTTCTGGCTTTCCAACAAAGGTTGGGAACTAGGTTAGCCAGATTTATAAATTTCAGCAAGTGTTTGATTTTGAAATAGTCATCCTTGGTTATAAACTTTATCCTAGGCAAATAATTTTTTTAAGTGCAAGCATGACTATGTCATAATAGTTTAAGAGTTTATCCTACATGTGCAATCCTTCTTAAAACCAATATTATATCAGAACAAGTTTAAAAATCCCAAGGGACAATTAACTTATCCATCACTCCTTGATAGCTTCTCTAACTTACAACATCAAGCTCATATTTAAACAATCCATGACCAACCAATGTTGAGAATTCACACCTACATTTTTGAACATGAATCTCTTGAGCAGTTAGGTGATCCTTGAGTGAAGGCTTATTAAAAATGACTTATTAGAATCAAGGAATAAATTACAAAATCAAATAAATATATACAAACATTATATACAAACAAGGGACGAGAAGGAAAGAAATACAAACAAAACTAATCTAAGTACCTACACCAAATCTGGATAGAAGCTACCTCCAAAATCAAATGGAAAATTATTTAATTTACTACAAAACCTTGAAACATGATTTATTCCATTCAATGGCCTATTCTTGTCAATAGGAGCACTTGTATGGTTGTGTCTTCTAGGTGATGTATCTTGTCCTCCTATCAACATTCTCAGATGTATGGATTGAAGGTATGAATATAAGACCCAATCATATTCTTTCCAAATCCTTATCTTGCATCATGAGTGTTAATTCTCGTTTAGTCATAGATCGATAATGACTTATATCATACTCATAAAATGATGGAAGCTTGGCTAACATTATTGTCTTAATGTCTTCATTAAGCTTATCTTGAGGTAGAGTGAACTACCAATATTTGTACCAAAACTTTACAAGTCATACTAAAAGGCTACTTCAACCTGATCGACTGAAAGAGCATAAAATTTATCCACAACCTTACCATTTGAATCAATTCAATCACATACTTCCACCCTTTTAAAGGTGTCAAATAAAAATTCTTGATCCATTTCACTTGCTTCATCTTCATCCTCTGTGCAGAATGCCATCTCAGCTACCCAATTGAGTTTCAACTCATCTTGCTTTGGGGTCTCAAAAATGATATTGTTGTCTTGAAAAACCTCAGTTTCATTAAAAAAATATTGGCATAAATATTTCCATTGGTCATCTTCTTCAAGGGTAGACTCTATTTTAGTAATGACCTCATATGAATCGCCTTCACAGATATCTTCTGAAGAGAAGTCATCTTCTATCTTATCTTTTTCATGGGGCTTCTCATCTTGAAGGTGCATTTCATCTTCTAGATCATCTTCTTATTCACTTTCTTCTTCAAATGAAAAATTAAAACCCTGCATGACTTATTTTGAAGTTCCTACAAACCCAGATGGAATTGAAACAAAGTTTTGACTAAGCATAGGCTCATATGTATCCATTTCACTTTGGCATGCTTCTAAGACATTATAATGATCAGATAGACCTATATGATAAAGATTAATTTTATGTATGCCCTCAGATGACTCATTGTGTCTATTATCATGAAACCTATTGAACCTTTAAGAAGCATAGTCTCTATCAGAGGTTTCCTCAGAATTGTTCACTTGTTTTTGAGATTGAAGAAAATCAATGCTTATATTTTGAACCATCTTAAGTATGTATGCATATTCATTCTTTGGTAATTTTGATTTATGAACATGATTTTTATTAATAATGGGCACCAAATCTCTTTGTCCTCATGAATTAAATCCATTTATATCATTGTTGAAGAACCCCAAAAATTTTCTAAGATAGGTATGGCCTAAGGGAAATTGGTTCAAGGCTAGTGTCTAATTTAAGGTAGGCACACTCTTATTAGAGGTATGAATGACATACGCAAGCCATCTTTGAGGCTAAATTTGATCATTGATTAGTACTGCTTTAGTGTAAGCCAATGCCAAGGTGTTTATGACTCCAACAAAACTTTTAATGAACATAGAAGTCATGGGATCCAAATCATCCTTATAAATCTCTAAGACTTAATCCTCTTCTGGTCTATAAGGGGCTACAATTCTTCTAAACATCTTATAAAACCTAGCATTAAAGGCTCTAATGGACTTATTTTAGTCTCTTCTAATAGTGGTGAATTGTTAATACAAAATGCATGGACTAATGATATTACCAGATTGATCAATAAAGATCTTGTTAAAATCATCCCAACTAACAATATAATTCTCTAGAAGGTTAATAAACCATTCATATGAAACATCTTTGAAATTAAATGGTAATAACTTACATGCTACATCTTCATGAACAACATTCAAGGGTTTCAAAGCAACTTTGAAAAATCTAACATGTTATTCAATTCTGACAATGCCATTAGGATTGGAAGAAGGCAAATACCATTCTAGATTTTTTAGTAGGTCATGTACCTAAATAGGGACATTGATAGAATATCCACCTAACCGTGTCATACTTTGATGAGGATTTTAATTATGCTAGTTTTAACTCTAAATCCTATTTGAAATATGATGTGTAAGCCTCATCTTTACAAAGAATAATGATTAGACTCACAAATTAAGCCAATTTTTCACAAATGTGTATATAGAACAACAAAAGACATTGATGTTTAATGAAATTAGCTCAAATATATGTCCAAAAACATCAGTATGAATGATATTTACATGTTTAATCTCAAATTAACTCAAATTTGCAAAGAATCAGTTAAATTTTGAACAAAACCACTATTACTAACCTCAAACATGTTTGATTTAAGTTATTTTTACCACAAATACCCATGGATATTCAAAGAATGTTGATATTTGTCTAAAGGATGCACAAAGATTAGTCTAATACCATGAAGATCAATGATCTTTGCACAAATATGAAAAGATTACATTGATTTTTGATCAAAATACACCAAAATTAGTGAAGATTCAAAAAATTTACAAAGATATGTTTGGACCTCCTTCTAGCACCAACGAAGCTCCTCCTTTTGATGCCAAAATGTGTACCACAAGTGTCCAGAGTGTTTAAGAGACACTTCTCATTTTAGATTTCCTAAGAACTCAATGAATGAGTTGTAGGTTATGATAATCTTGTTATCTATTGGTGGAATAGAGGTATAACAAGTGATTGTTTCACAATATTTATATTAAGTGGTGTTTAGGAGCAACCATGGCCAAATAACATATCTATGTAAAATATGTAGTATGCTAAGCTGAGGATGGTAAATTATGATCAAGAACTAATCTAAAAATTAATCTAAGATGGATATTTAAATGACAATTAAATTAAGGTGATCCAGTTAAAAAGAAGAAAAAAAGGGTAGGTCAGAAAGAAATGTTATTGATCTCTTTTCCAAACATCATGACAAAGTTCAAATTTCATCTAAGCATGCACTTAACTAATGTGTAACATGAAACAACTTAAGACCAAATCCTATCACATATTAGGCATATTTTTAAGGAAGGTGGAAATAATGGAAATAAGAACCTCACTCATTTTAAATATTTACCCCTAAAAGCAAACAATATTAACCCAAATGCAAGAAGAGTAAGAAAATGAAATAAACTTAAAGACTTTTAGTCAACCTAGCATTGGCACATGTTAACGATTTTGAAATAAAATGCACACACCAATAATTCATAAGAACCATTCAAATCTAGAAATTAGAACGAACAAGTTAGAGAGAACTCATGATAACAATGAACACAAATAAATACTAGACAACCTTTACCAAATTCCTTTGCTTATATTAATTACTGCAAGTTTACAAAGTAATTTTAGCTCTAATAACTCCCTCCTTTTTTGACATTTGACAATATACTTTTTATAAAATACAAGGCAACATGTCCATTAGTTTCATCCAATTACATTTGTACATGTGTCCTTTCTATCATATTCTAGAACAAATGACCTTTTTCTTTAATGGACTGGTTTATAGACAATGTGTTCTTACAAAATGCACATGTCTATACAAAATAATATCCCATTTCAAAATATCATACACACCTGGTTATAAAAGGAATATTCCTATTTCACTAATCTTTGGGACCCTTGTGCTGTTGAAATTTTGAGTTATTGTTGTAGGGTCCTCATTGTTCATTGATGTTTCCCAATACATGTATGGTCCCATATTCAAACTAATCGAGTATAAAGGAGGGGTCCTCCATCATTGATGAAAATTCATTTAAAATTCATATTAATGGAATCTATCTTGACCTATCCTTACATAGTCAAATCTTTATCTTTCTCAAGTCAATTATAATGCTCACATGATTTGGTTATGATCCTCATGCCACGTCAGGGCACTCCTACAAGTTCCAACAGTGCTCCAATGGTGGTTTTGAGCTTAGAAATATTAAGATTGGATCCTAAACCTTAAAACACCATGTCCACTGAGACTTTGATTTACTAATATGGCTTTGACATGGCATTTTCATGGTGTCTCTATGTCATTATGTTCATCAATGTTCCAAATATAACTATTTTTTTTGAATTTGGATATAATCAACTATCTTAAAATTGACATCTATGTGTCTATCATTTGACACCCATGGGAATGTCTTTGATGATCACATGATGATAAAATTTAAACACATTATGGAGACTATCTATCAAGCCTACCACTTTTCATTTTTTGGTTCATTCTACATTTTGCGTGTGCCATGTGGAGATTGTTCAGTGCTTTTCTGCTCTTTGTACTGGGCTTTGAGGTTATACCAATTGGTAGTCCCATGGGAGCTCAGAGCTTGGTTATAAAGTATTCATCGGTCTCTCTTTATTGATCTATATCTGTATGCTAGAATGCATACCACTGATCTCTAAAAGGTGTTTGATGTTTAAATTGTGACAATAGATTTTCATCATTTATTTCACTCAATCGATCATATGTGTATGTTGAAATGTGTACCATCAATCATTAAAAGTTTCTTTGGCTTTAATTTGGGCACCACTACTTGACTTTTCAATGCCAATCTCGTTCCATTTGATCTTGGTTCTTTGCTTAAATGCATGCCATTGATCTTGAATATAAGAATTAAAATTATGTTCGAGAGTAAATATAAAGTACTTTGGATAAAATATTAAGCTAAGTTATAAACATATATAGAAGACCTCATTGATTTAAAAGGAACTCAAAACAAAGACGTTGGACCACAGTTTTATTCATACTAATAAATACAAATATTTTAGTCTAAGGTTTTCAAACTAAGTTTTCAACATATAAAAAGGACCTCATGAATAATAAAAGGACCTAGGCATGAATATTTTGGATCAAGGCTATAGACATAGAACAAAAGGACCCCATGAATTAAAAGGACATATTGTAAAGTCTTAGGCTAATATTTTTATAGTATGAATAAATATGATAAATCTTAGGATAAGACTTTAGGCTAAGCCTTATAACAAAGGGACTATGGGACATAAAATACACCAAGCATAGGATTTTTGGCCTAAGGTTTGATCATGTTGAAAGACACGACCAATCTTTATGATAAAAATTAAACTAAGTCCATAGTATGATTAATTTGTTTCCATTTAAATTTTAAAAAATGCTCTCACTAAATTTAAATTTGAATTAATAGATCTAGGTAAAACATTAGGCTAGGGTTTCATCAATTCAAACATGAATTTAATTAATCAATTATAAACTAATGTTAGTAAAATATCAATTTAATATTGAATTATAAAATTCTAAGTATGTTCATTCCCTAATGGGATCCATTAAACTTGCTGCTTCAAACATAGGTATTCAATGTTAGCACTTTGGATAAGATTAAAGTAGAACCACAAATAAATGAGTCACCCAGACCATGGTGTGGATAATCCTCAAATACAAATAATTTGTAAACATGGTAGTGACACTCTGATAAAGTGGATTTTCAATTTTAAGGTACAAACATGCATTATTTGACACAAGGGTCCTTATTTTTTTAGAAATGGGGGTATATTGACCTCAACAAATAGATAATTTTAAGTGAAACAAAGCAATATGTTATAATTCAGTGACTCTAGCTTAGGCTAATAATTAGGATACTTATTTTATTTTATTAGTCACCATTATTAAGATCAGTTCATAATTACAACAAATCTTGCACATGCATCATTAGGATCAAACATCAAGACTTAAACATGTTATGTGTGTGATTTGATTCCACTTACTAATTACCAAAGGATTTATTGAATAACTTTCAGGTTCATGAATTCAATCATTAAAATTGACATTCAACATATTTGAATAGTCATTAAGAACCATGCTTTATCTCAAAAAAGGCTTGGGCAATGTTCTTCTTCCAACCAATCATCTATAGCCCCAATAGAGATGCCTCTGGATCCATTTAAGTCCTTGACCAGGTACCATCCAAGCATCAATATCCCCGATGGAGATTACAAAAATCAACTCCATTTAGAAATTTTTAGATTTTTTCAATAAGGTTCTTATTTTTTGTATTTTTTAGATCATTTTTGAATTTTTTGCAATGGTTGGGAATAAGGTTAGCTAGGTTTAAGAATTTAGTCACGTGCTTGATTTCCAAATAATCATCCTTGGTTATAAACATTATCCTAGGTAATTAATGTATTTTTAAGTGTAAACATAACCATGTCCTAGTAGTTTAAGATTTCATCCTATGTGTGTAATCCTTATTAAAACCAAGCTTAGATTATAATAAGGTTTAAAATTACAAGGAAAATTTATCTTATCCATCAGTCCTTCCTAGATTCTCTAAAATACAACAGCAGGCTCATATTTTAACAATCCATGACCAACCAATGTTGAGAAGACATACCTACCTTTTGAACATGAAGCTCTTGAGAAATTAGGTGATCTTTGAGTGGAGTGTTATCCAAAATGACTTATTAGAAGTAATGAACAAAACCAAAAATCAAACAAATATATATAGTCATTATATATAAACAAGGGATAGGAAAGAAACTAATAGAAGGACCTACACTAAGTCCATAAAAAACCCACCTCTAGGATCAAATAGAAAATTAATTAATCTGCAACAGAACCTTGAAACATGATTTATTCCATTCAATGGCCTCTTCTTGTGAATAAGAACACTTGTATGTTTGCTTGTTTTAGGTGATGTAGCTTGAACTCCTATCAACATTCTTAGATGTATGGATCTAAGGTATGAATCTAAAACCCAATCATATTCTTCCCAAATCCATTTTTCTTGCATTAGGAGTGCTAATTCTCCTTTAGTCATAGACCAATAGAGACTTATATCATCCTCATTCAATGATGTTAGCTTACCTAACATTATTTTCCTAATGTCTTCATTAGTCTTAGCTTGAGGTAGAGATGGACTACCAATATTTGTACCAAAACTTTCCAAGTCATCTGAAAAGGCTACTTCATCCTGATTAGTTGAGAGACTATGAAATTTATTTGAAAATTTACTATTTGAATTAAGTTGATCACATACTTCCACCCTTTTCAAGGTGTCATATGAAAATCGCTTATCTGTTTCTCTTGTTTCATCTTCATTTTCCTTGCAGAATGGCATCTCAACTACCTAATTGAGATGTCCTAGAAAACCTAAATTTCTTTCAAAACGTCCTAACATAAATATTACCACTAGTCTTCTTCCTTACGGGAAGACTGTATTTCGACAATGACCTCATATGAATTGCCTTCATACCTATCTTATGAAGAGAAGTCAACTTGTATAAGATCTAGTTCATACGGCTGCTCATCTTGAATGTCCATTTCCTCTTCTAGATCATCTTCTGATTCACTTTCTTATTGAAATCAGATATCAAAATATTTCATGAAGGATTTAGAAGTTCCTATAAATCCACATGTTCATGTAACAAAGTCTTGAATAAGCATAGGTTTAGATGTATCTATTTCACTTTGACATGATTCTAAGACATTATAATGATCAGGTAGACCTATATAACAAATATTTATTTCATGTATGTCCTTAGATGAATCATTGTGACTATTATCATGAAACCTATTGAACCTTTGAGAAGCATAGTCTCTATTTAAGCCTTCCTTAGAATTGCTCACTTGCTTTTACAACTGAAAAGAAATCAGTGCTCATCTTTTGAACCATCTTAAGTATGGATTCATCTTCATTATTTGGTGTTTTTTAATTTATGAACATGACTATCATTACTAATGGGAATCAACTCTCTCTATATTCTTGAATGAAATCCATTTATATCATTGTTAAAGAACCCCAAATTTTGGTCAAGATGGGCAGGGCCTAAAGATAATTGGTTTAAGGCTGGTATTTGATTTAAGGAAAAATCACTTTGATTGGCATTTTGAATGACATTCATTACTAGGAATTTGAGGTTAACATTTGGGATAGCATATGCAAGCTGACCTTGAGCCTATATTTGATCATTGATGGTTACTACTTCAACATAAGCTAATGCCAAGGTGTTTATGACTCTAACAGAAATTTCAATAAACATAGAAGCCATGGGATCCAAAGCATATTTATAAATCTCTAAGAATTAATACTCTTCAGGTCTATAAGGGGATATAGTTATGCTAAACATCTTTTAGAACCTAGTGTTGAAGGCTCTAGTGGGCTCATTTGAGTCTCTTCTAATAGTTGTGAATTGTTGGTATTGAATGCATGGACCAATGATTTTACCAAATTAATCAATAAATATCTTGTTAAAATTATCTCAAATAAAAATATAATTCTACAAAAGGTTAAGAAACCTTTTCTATGAAGCATCTTTGAAAGTAAATGGGAAAAATCTACATACTATGTTTTCATGAACAACATTCAAGAGTCTCCAAGTAGCTTTGAAATCTCTAACATGTTCTTCAGCTATGCCAATGTCATTAGGATTGATAGAAGGAAAATACCTTTTTGGCTTTCTTGGTAGGTCATGTACCTAACCAAGTACATTGGTAGAAGATCCACCTAACCATGCCATACTTTGATGAGGATCTTACTTATGGTATTTTCATATCCAAACCCTATTTTAAATATAATGTGTAAACCTCATATTTATAAGGAATAATGATCAGATTCACATAGTAAGCCAATTTTACACAAATATGTAGAAAGAATAGAAAAGGAGATTGATCTTTAATAAAATTAGCTCAAATATATGTCTGAATACATCAGTATGAATGATCTTTATATGTTTAATCTAAAATAAACTCAAATTTACAAATAATTAGTTAAATTTTAAACAAAAATGCTATTACTAACCTCAAACACCTTTGATTTTAGCTATTTTTACCACAAATACTCATAAATCTTCAAATAATGTCGCTCTTTATCTAAAAGAAGAACACATAATGGTCTAATACCATGAAGATCAATGATATTTTCATAAATATGTTAAAAATATATATATATGCAAAGATTAAATAATTTTTTGATCAAAATACACCAAAATTAGTGAAGATTATGTAAATTCACAAAGATATATTTAGCCCTCCTTCTTACACCATCGAAACTCCTCATGTTGATGCCTAAATGTGTACCACATGCGTCTAGAATGCTTAAGAAACATTTCACATTTTAAAGTCCTTAGAAACTCAATGCAAGAGTTACAAGTTGTGATAATCATGTTATCTATTGGTAGAATAGAATCAAAATAGGTGACTATTTCACAATATTTATATTAAGTGGTGGTTGGGAGCCACCATGGTGAAATAGTAGATATATGTAAAATATGCAGTATTCTATGCTAGGGATGGTGAATTATGATCAAGAACTAATCTAGGAATTAATCTAAGAACTAAGTCCATGGTATGATTAATTTGTTTTTGCTTAAATTTAAATCAAAAAATCCCATCTAATTTATATTTGAATTAAAAGGTCCAAGTAAAATATTAGACTAGGGTTTCATTAATTCAAACATGATTTTAATTAATCAATTATAAAATAAGTTTAGTAAAATTTAAATTTAACATTGAAGCCCAAAACCCTAAGCATGTTCATTCCCGAATGGGTTCCATTAAAACTGTAACCTGAAACACAGGTATTCAATGTTAGCACTTTGGATAAGATTAAAGTAAAGCCATGAAAAAATGATTCAGCCATGTCATGGTGTGGATAATTTTTAAATAAAAATAATGTGAAAAAATGTTAGTGATGCTTTGATCAAGTAGAATTTCAATTTTAAGGTAGAAACTTGCACAATTTGACACAAGGGTCCCATTTTTCAGAAATGGAGGTATGTTGACCTCAATAGATTACAACAACGAGACAACATTTGAATTACAAAATAGGAGCTAAAGAAGATTGACAAAGAAAAGTGGCAACAGTATAACTAGGAAAACTTGTAGGAGCTAAGTTGTTTTCAACCAGAGGAGAATGATGCAAAAAAATTGACCAAACTTCTGGAGGCCATAACTTTTGATCCGTAGCTTCGTTTGAACTCTTCTACATGCCAAAATGACCATATCAAAAATTTTAAATCTGCCATAAGATTATCTATCCACTTATAGTTGTTTTCAATATTTTTTGGAGGAAATGCATGATCACCTAAGGGTCTGAAATTACCGTTTAATGATTTTTTGAGAATTTTTTATTTTTAGAAATTGTATATTTTTAAGACCGGATATCAACTTCAGTTGAATTTTATTTGGTAGAATAATTTTAGATTTTAGGATATTTTAATAAATTTTTATATTTGCATGCACTTGCATGTGAAACTAACTATAGATAGCAGATGATAAAAATAATTTTTTTTTTTAGATTTTAGTTTTTTCTAATTTTTGCATGTTAACTCTAAATTATGAGCTGAGGCTTATTTAAGCATGGTTTTGGCTTGTAATTATTTGAAGTCATTTAGGTCAGATTTTATTATAAATAATTACAAACCCAAATCATGCTTAAATAAGCCTCAACTCAAAATTTGGAGTTGACATGCAAAAATTAGAGAAAACTAAAATCTAAAAAAATGTCTATTTTTGGCAGCTGCTATATATAGTAAGTTTTTTTGCATTTGTAGATCTAAAAATATCTTGAATTCTAAAATTATCCCATCAGATGAAATTCAACTGAAGTTGACATCTAGTCTTAAAAATATACAATTTTTAAAAATAGAAAATTCATGAAAAATCATTAAATGGTAATTTTAAATCCTCAGATGATCATGTATGGCCTCCAAAAAAACATTGAAAACAACTATATATGGATATAAAATCTTATGGTAGATTTGAAATTTTTTGCACAATCATTTTGGTGCATAGAAGAGCTCAAATGGAGCTACGGATAAAAAATTATGGCCTCTAGAAGTTTGGTCAATTTTTTTGCATCATTCTTCTCTTGTTGAAAATAGCTTAGCTCCTACGAGTTATCCTAGTTATACTATTTCCACTTTTCTTTGTCAATATTCTTTAGCTCTCATTTTATAATTCAAGTGTTGTATTATTGTTGCAATTTGTTGAGGTCAACATACCCTTATTTCTAAAAAATGGGACCCTTGTGTCAAATTGTGCAAGTTTCTACCTTAAAATTAAAATTCTACTTGATTAGAGCACCACTAACATGTTTGCACATTATTTTTATTTGAATATTATCCACACCATGACATGGCTAACTCATTTGTTCATGGTTCTACTTTAATCTTATCCAAAGTGCTAACATTGAACACTTGTGTTTTAGGTTGCAGTTTTAATAGAAACCATTTGGGAATGAACATATTTAGGGTTTTGTGCTTCAATGCTAAATTGATATTTTACTAGACTTGGTTTATAATTGATTAATTAAAATTATGTTTTAATTGATAAAACCCTAGCCTAATATTTTACTTGGACCTTTTAATCCATATTTAAATTAGATAGGATATTTTATTTTAAATTTAAGCAAGAACAAATTAATCATACCAGTGACTTAGTTTTATTTTTATCTTAGGGCTTGATCATGTCTTTCAACATGACCAAACCTTACACTAAAAATCCTATGCTTTGTCTATTTTATGCCCCATGGTCCCTTTATTATAAAGCTTAGCCTAAAGTTTTATCAGAAGGTTTATTATATATATTAATACGATAAAAACCTTAGCCTAAGACTTTACGTTATGTCATTTTAATTCATGGAGTCTTTTTGTTTTATGTTTATCGACTTGGTCCAAAATATCATTCCTAAATCTTTTTATTATTCACAAAGTCCTTTTTATATGTTGCAAACTTAACTTAGAAACCTTAGACTAAAATATTTATATTATCTTAAACTAAAATATTCATACTTATTAATACAAATAAAACCATGGTCCAAAGTATAAATGTTGATTCCCTTTTAAGTTCATGAGGTCCCGTTTATACATTTAGAACTTAGCTTAATATTTTATCCTAAGTCCTTTATATTTTATCTTGAGCTTAAATTTCATTCTTCTATGTAGGATCAATGACATGCATTTAAGCGGAGGACCAAGATCAAACAGAATGAGATCGGTATTGATAAGTCAAACAATGGTCCCCAGCATAAATTCCAAGAAAGCTTAGATAACTGATGGTACATGATACAATATACACATCTGATCGATGGAGCAAAATCAATGATGAAAAGCCATGATTCTAGTTTAAGAATTGAGCACCTTTTAGAGATCAATAGTATGCATTATAGAGTATAGATTCAGATCAATGGAGTGAGATCAATCAAGAATTTCCAATGAAACTCTAATATCTTTTAGGACTACCAAGTGGTATAACCTTAGAGCCTAGTACAAAAATCACAAAAACACCAAATAGTCAATATGTGGCACACACAAAATGTAGAACAAAACAAAAAATGACAAGCGAGAGGATTGGTAGACAATCCCCATAACATGCTTAAAATTAATGATTATGTAGACATCAATTTTAATATAGCTATTTGTATCCAAATTCAAAGGCAACAGTCATATTTTGAATAGTGATGAATAGAATGACACAGGGATGCTATGGGAATACCATGTCAAAACCATGTGAGTGAATCATAAACCCAATGGACCTAGTGGTGTAAGGGTTAGGATCTAATACCAAGATGTCTGAGCTCATGACTGATATTGGAGCACTATTGGAACTTTTCAGAGTTCGCTAACGTATCATAAGGACCATAACCAAATCTTATGAGCATTATAATTGACCTAAGAGAGTTAAAGTGTTGGCTATGTAAGGATAGGTCAAGCTAGATTCCATCAATATGTAGTTTAGATGGATTTTCAATAATGATGGAGGAAACCTCCATTATCCTTGAGCATCTTGAAGATGTGACCATTCTTGTATTAGGAATCATCAATGAACAATGAGGACCCTATAGTCGTAACTTAGAACTTCAACAACATAAGGGTCCTAAAGATCAGTGAAATAGGAATATTCCTTTTATAACTAAATTTGTATGACATTTTAAAATGGGATATTATTTTGTATAGACATGTTAAATTTATAAAATCATGTTGTTTATAAACTAGTCTATTAAAAAGAAAGGGTTATTTGTTCTAAAATGCAACAGAACGGACACATGTCCTATACATTTGTACAAATGTAATTGGATAAAACTAACCAACATGATGCCTTGTATCTTATAAAATAAGCATTTTCAATTTTCAAAAAAGGGATGGATTTCTTTAAACCAAATTTAATTTGTAAACTTTGAGCAATTAATATAAGTAAAGAATTCTGGAAAGATTGTCTAGTATTTGTTTGTGTTCATTGTTATCATGGCTTCTATATCACTTATTTGTTTTGATTTCTGCATTTGAATGGTTCTTATAAATTTTTGGTGTGTAGATTTTATTACAGAGTTGTTAACTTGTGATAATTATATATTGACTGGAATTCCTTAGGTTCATTTAATTTTCTTACTCTTTTTGCATTTGGGTTAATACTGTTTGCTTGCAGGGGTAAATCTTTAGAGTGAACCAGGTTCTTAATTGTATTATTTCCATTTTCCTTAAGAGTTTGCTTTATGTGTGATAGGAATTTGGCTTAAGTTATTTTATGTTACACATTCCTTAAGTACATTCCTAGATGAAATATGAACTTTACCATGATGTTTTGAATGAAAATCATTAACATATTTTTCTACCCTACAATTCTTTTTGCTTCTTTTTTAATTGGATCAGTTTAGTTTAAATATCCATATTAGATTAATTATTATATTATTTCTTGATCATAATTCACCATCCCTATCTTAGCATACTACATATTTTACATAGATCTACTATTTGGCCATGGTGGCTCCCAACCACCACTTAATATAAATATTGTGAAACAGTCACTTATATTACTTCTATTCCACCAATAGAAAACAGCATTATCATAACCCACAACTCATGCATTGAGTTCTTAGGGACTTTAAAATGAAAAATGTTTCTTAAACATTTTGGGCACCTATGGTACACATTTAGGCATGAACATGAGGAGCTTTGGTCATGCTATAAGGAGGGCCAAATAGATCTTTGTGAATTTGTAGAATCTTCACTAATTTTGGGGTATTTTGATCAAAAAATGATTTAATCTTTGCATATTTGTGCTTTATTTAACATATTTATGCAAATATCACTGATCTTCATGGTCTTAGACCTATCTTTGTGATTCTTTTGGACAAAGATCAACATTCTTTTAAGATCCATGAGTATTTGTGGTAAAAATAACTTAAATCAAAGGTTTTTGATGTTAGTAATAGCAATTTTGTTTAAAATTTAACTAATTCTTTATAAATTTGAGTTCATTTGAGATTAAACATATAAATATTATTCATACTGATGTATTTGGAAATATCTTTGAGCTAATTTTATTAAAGATTAATATCCTTTGTTATTCTAGGATGTTTTGAAAGAAATTGAGGTTTTCCAAGACATCAATATCATTTTGGAGATCCCAAATCAAGATGAGTTGAGACTCAATTGGGTAGCTGAGATGTCATTCTACAAGGTGAATGAAGATGAAACAAGTGAAATGGATAAGGAATTTTCATATGACACCTATAAAAGGGTGGAAGTATGTGATCAACTTGATTCAAATGGTAATTTTACAAGTAAATTTCATGCTCTCTCAGCCAATCAGGATGAAGTAGCCTTTTTGGATGACTTTGAAAGTTTTGGTACAAAGATTGGTAGTCCATCTCTACCTCAAGCTAATCTTAATGAAGACATTAGGAAAATAATGTTAGTTAATCTACCATAATTAAATAAAGGTGATATAAGTCACTATTGGTCTATTATTGAAGGATAATTAGCACTCCTGATGCAAGATAGAAGGATTTGGGAAGAATATGATTACGTCTTAGATTATTACCTTCAATCCATACATCTAAGAATGTTGATAAGAGTCCAAGACACATCACCTAGAAGAAACAGCCATACAAGTGTTTCTATCCACAAGAAGAGGCCACTGAATGGAAGAAATCATATTTGAAGGTTCTTAGCAGATTAAGTAATTTTCTATTTGATCCTGGATGTAGGTTATTTATGGACTTAGTGTAGGTCCTTAGATTAGTTTATTTCCTATTTATTTCTTTCCTATCCCTTGTTTGTATATAATAACTATATATATTTAGTTTCTTTTTGTTTTTGGTTCATTACTTCTAATAAGTCTTTTTAGACAACCCTCCACTCAAGGATCACCTAATTTCTCAAGAGCTTCATGTTCAGAAAGGTAGGTATGACTTCTCAACATTGGTTGCTCATGGATTGTTAAAATAGGAGCTTGATGTTGTAGTTTAGAGAAGCTAGCAATGACTGATGGATAAGATAATATTTTCTTGGAATTTAAACTATTCTGATCTAAGCTTGAATTTAATAAAGATTTCACATGTAGGATGAAATATTAAACTACTAGGACACGGTCATGTTTACACTTTAAAATACATTAATTGCCTTGGATAATGTTTATAACCAAGGATGATTATCTAAAACGCTAACACTTGACTTAATTATTAAACCTTTCTAACATGGTTTCCAACATTTTTAGAAAAGTCCAAAATAATCTAAATAATACAAAAAATAAGAACCTTATCGCAAAAATCAAAAGACTTGTAAATGGAGTTGATTTTGGTAATCTCCACCAGCGCTATGGACACTTGGCTAGTAATGGATCAAGGCCTTAAATGGATCCAAAGGCATCTCTTTTAGGGCTATGGATGCTTGGATGGAAGAATAACAATGCCCAAGCCTTTTTTGAGCAAAAACATGGTTATTAATGACTATTCAAATATGTTGAAAGTTAATTTTAATGATTGAAGTCATGAACCTGGAAGTTGTTCTCTAAATCCTTTGGCAATCAGTAAGTGGAATCAAATCACACAAAGATCAAGATTGATTCTTGATGTTAGATCCTAATTATGCATGTGCAAGGTTTGTTGTAACTATGAACTGATGTTAATAATGGTCCCTGATAAAACAAAATAAGTAGCTTAAATATTAGCCTAAGTTAGAGTCACTGAATTCTAACATATTACTATGTTTTGCTCAAAAAAATTTATTTGTTGAGGTCAACATATCCCAATATCTAAAAAATGGGGACCCTTATGTCAAATTGTGCAAGTTTGTACCTTAAAATTGAAAATCCACTTGATCAAAGTGTCACTATCATATTTGCACATTATTTGTATTTGAAGATTATCCACACCATGGTCTAGCTGACTCATTTGTTCATGGTTCTACTTTAATCTTATTTAAACGACTAACATTGAATACCTATGTTTCAAGTTGCAGGTTTAATGGAACCCATTTGGGAATGAACATACTTATAATTTTGTGATTTAATGTTAAATTGATCTTTTACTAACATTAGTTTATAATTGATTAATTAAATTCATGTTTGAAATGATGAAACCCTAGCCTAATATTTACCTGGACCTTTTAGTTCAAATTTAAATTTAGTGAGAACATTTTATTTATATTTGAATGGAAAAAAATTAATCATGTCATAGACTTAGTTTAGTTTTTATCATAAGGCTTGGTCGTGTCTTTCAACATGATCAAACCTTAGGCTAAAATTCTTATGCTTGGTCTATTTTATGTCTCATGGTCCCTTTGTTATAAGGTTTAGCCTAAAGTCTTATCGTATCTATTCATATAATAAAAACCTTATCCTAAGACTTTACAATATGTCCTTTTAATTAGTGGGGTCCTTTTGTTCTATGTTTATAGCCTTGATCAAAAATATTCATGCCTAGGTATTTTTATTACTCATGAGGTCCTTTTTATATGTTGAAAACTTAGTTTAAAAACCTTAGACTAAAATATTCATATTTATTAATACGAATAAAACTGTGGTCCAATGTTTTTATGCTGAATCCCTTTAAAAATAATGAGGTCTTGTATATATTTTTATAACTTAGCTTAATCATTTATCCTAAGTCCTTTATATTTAATCTCAAATTTAATTTTGATTCTTATATGCAAGATCAATGGCACACATTTAAGCAAAGGACCAAGATCGAATGGAACGAGCTTGGCATTAAAATGTCAAGTAGTGGTTCCCAACGTAAAGCTCGAGAAATTTAAAATGATTGATGCTACACATTACAACATACACATTTGATAGATGGAGTGAATTAAAAGATGAAAAGCCATGGTTACAATTTAAGCATTGAACACCTTTCAGAGATCAGTGATATGCATTCTAGCATATAGATCTAGATCAATAAAGAGAGACCATTGAAGACTCTTTAACCAATCTCTGAGCTCCCATGGGACTACTAAGTGGTATAACTTTGGAGCACAGTAAAAAGAGCATAGAAGCACCAAACAGTCTCCACATGGCACATGTAGAATGCACAATGAACTAAAAAATGACAAGTGGCAGGCTTGGTAGATAGTCCCCATAATGTGTTTAAAATTGATAGTCATGCAATCATCAAATACATTCCCACGAGCATCAAATGATAGTCGCATAGACGTCAATTTTAAGATAGTTGATTGGATCCAAAATCAAAAGAAATAGTCATATTTGGAACATTTATGAACATAATTGCATAGAGACATCATGGAAATGCCATGTCAAATCCATATTAGTAAATCAGAGACTCGATGGACATGGTGGTGTAAGGTTTAGGATCCTATATCAAGATGTATGAGCTCATGACCACCATTAGAGCACTATTGGAACTTGTAGGAGTGCCCTGATGTGGCATGAGGATCATAACCAAATCTTGTGAACATTATAATTGACTTAAGGAAGATAAAGTGTTGCCTATGTAAGGATAGGTCGAGCAAGAGTCCATCAGTACGTAGCTTAAAGGGATTTGAATCAATGATGGAGGACCCCTCCTTTATCCTCAAGCAGTTTGAAGATGGGACTATACCTATATTGGGCAACATCAATGAAGAATGAGGACCCTAAAATAGTAACTCAAAACTTTAGCAACATAAGGGTCCCAAATATTAGTGAAATAATAATAATCCTTTTATAACCAGCTTTGTATGATATTTTAAAATAGGATATTATTTTTTATAGACATGTACATTTTGTAAGAACACATTGTCTATAAACCAGTCCACTAAAGGAAAAGGTTATTTGTTCTAGAATGCAATAGAAATGACACTTGTACAAATGTAATTGGATGAAACTAATGGACATGTTGCCTTATATTTTATAAAGGGTAAATTGTCAAATGTCAAAAAAGAAGGGAGTTCTTAGAGCCAAAATTGCGTTGTAAACTTGGAGTAATTAATATAAGCATGAAATTCAACAAAGATTGTCTAGTATTTATTTGTGTTCATTGTTATCATGGGTTCTCTCTCACTTGTTTGTTCCTATTTCTGTATTTGAATGGTTCTTATGAATTCTTGGTGTGTACATTTGATTGCAGAGTTGTTAACTTATGCCAATCTTAGGTTGACTAAAAGTCTTTAGGTTTATTTCATTTTCTTACTCTTTTTGCATTTGGGCTAATATTATTTGCTTTTAGAGGTAAATATTTATAGTGAATGAGGTTCTTATTTGCATTATTTTTACATTCTTTAGGATTTTGCCTAATGTGTGATAGGATCTGGTCTTAAGTTGTTTCATGTTACACATTAGTTAAGTGCATGTCTAGATGAAATTTGAAATTTGTCATGATATTTGGAATGAAGATCAGAAACATTTATTTATGCCCTAGCCTTTTTTGGATTCTTTTTTAACTGGATCACCTTAATTTAATTATTGATGTAAATATCAATCTTAGATTAATTTTTAGATTAGTTCTTGATCATAATTCACCATCCTCATCTTAACATACTACATATTTTTATATAGATCTACTATTTGGCCACGGTGGCTCCTAACCACCACTTAATATAAATATTGTGAAATAATCACTTGTTGTACCTCTATTCCATCAATAGATAACAAGATTATCCCAACCTGAAACTCATGCATTGAGTTCTTAGGAACTCTAAAATGAGAAGTGTTTCTTAAACACTCTAGACACCTATTGTACACATTTAGACATCAAAACGAGGAGCTTCATTGGTGTTAGAAGGAGGGCCAAACAAATCTTTGTAAATTTGTTGAATCTTCACTAATTTTGGTATATTTTGATCAAAAATTGATGTAATCTTTGCATATTTGTGTTTTTTTTAGCATATTTGTGCAAAGATCATTGATCTTCATGGTCTTAGACTAATCTTTGTGAATCCTTTAGACAAATATCAATATTATTTGAAGATCCATCAGTATTTGTGGTAAAAATAACTTAAATCCAATGTGTTTGAGGTTAGTAATAGCAATTTTGTTTAAAATTTAACTGAATTTTTGCAAATTTGAGTTCATTTGAGCTTTAAAATGTAAAGATCATTCATACTAACATATTTGGACATATATTTGAGCTAATTTCATTAAATATCAAAGCCCTTTGTTGTTCTTTATACACATTTGTGCAAGCTTGGCTTAATGTGTGAGTCTAATCATTATTCTTTGTAAATATGTGGCTTACACATCATGTTTCAAAAAGGATTTGGAGCTAAAAATGGCACAATTAAAACCCTTATCAAAGTGTTACATGGTTAGGTGGATCTTCTATCAATGTGCCTAGTCATGTACATGAGTCATCAAAAAATCTAGAAAATTATTTGTCTTCTTCCAATACTAATGACATTGTCACAACTAAAGAACATGTTAGATATTTCAAAGTTGCTTTGAAACTCTTGAATGTTGTTCATGAAGATGTAGCATGTAAATTATTCCAATTTACTTTCAAAGATGATTCATACGAATGGTTCCTTAACCTTCTAGAGAATTATATTGCTAGTTAGGATGATTTTAATAAAATCTTTATTGATCAATTTGGTAAAATCATTAGTCCATGAATTCTGTATCAGCAATTCACCACTAGTAGCAGAGACTCAAATAATCCCATTAGAGCCTTTAATGCTAGGTTCCAAAAGATATTTAGCATAATTGTAGCCCCTTATAGACCTGAAGATGATTAAGTCTTATAGATTTATAAGGATGATTTGGATCCCATGACTGTTATGTTCATTAAAAGTTTTGTTGGATTCATAAAATACCTTGGCATTGTCTTAAGTTGAAGCAGTAATAATCAATGATCAAATATAGCGTAAAAGATGGCTTCTTGTATGATATCCCAAATGTCAACCTTAATTTCCCAGCATTGAATGTCATTCCTAATGCTAATAAGACTGTCTCTACCTTAAATCAGACACTAGCCTTGAACCAATTGTCCTTAGGCCATACCTATCCTAGCAAAAATTTGGGGTTCTTCAACAATGATATAAATGGATTTAATTCATGAGGACAGAGAGCTTTGGTGCCCATTAGTAATAAAAATCATGTTCATAACTCAGAAGTAACAAAGAATGAAGATTAATCCATACTTAAGATGGTTCAAAATCTAAGCACTGATTTTCATTAGTTGCAAAAGCAAGTGAACAATTATGAGGAAGCCTCCAATAGAGACTATGCTTCTCAGAGGTTTAATAGGTTTCATGATAACAGCCACAATGAGTCATTTGAGGGCATACATAAAATGAATCTTTGTGATATATGTCTAGCTAATCATTATAATGTCGTAGAAGCATGCCAAAGTGAAAGAGATACATTTGAAGCTATGCTTGGTCAAGACTTTGTTGCAATGACATCTGGGTTTGTAGGAACTTCTAAATAATTCATGCAAGCTTTTGATTTTTCATTTGAAGAAGAAAGTGAATAAGAAGATGATCTAGAAGATGAATTCTACATTCAAGATGAGAAGCCCCATCAACAAGATAAGATACAAGCTGACTTCTCTTTAGAAGATAGCTATGAATGATCCAAAACTCGGAAGCTTTGGTTGAAACATAATTCAAGAAAAACAAACAACACAATTGTAATAATGCTATATCTAAGAAGAGATGTTTTATTGATCAAATTTACAGACCCAAACATATATTGACCTTCAGATAACGCTTTGGCTTGTGACAGTCAAAGAACAAGAATGGAAAATATTGGTAGATGTTTAGCAGTTTTCAACGGCTGCCTATGCTACTACGGTATGAGACTGGTGGTTTCTCGGGAGGGCGAGTTTGGACAGGTGGGAGGGCGGGTTTGGATAAGTGACATTTGAGGGCGGCGGGAGGCATGGACAGCCATACCACATTCATCAGCCATACCTCATTCATCACGCGGTTAAAAGAGCTCATTCCCAGCTAATAAATGCACGGAGCAGGAGGAGGAGGAGTCTAAAACGCATGCTTGGAAGCATATAAATTCAGTTAGTTTGTGAATAGCCAGAATATGATACAACAGTTAGTTTCCCTTAATGTTTCACGGGATGTCTTCGTTCTTCGTGACCTGTTCTCCATGCTATACAGCCTGCTCTCTGTCTCCACATGGCCAGAAGCCATCTTCCCATGCGGAATTATTATATTCAAACAGTTTGCTTGGCGCTTGTTGAGGAGCTGCCTATGGTTTTGCCTCCATCGTATGACAATTGCAGCGGGGCTTCAAACCCCATTAACAAAGATGAAGGAGAAGAGTACGACAGCATCTGCATCTGCATTAGATCACGACTAGTTGACAAATTATCTAACCGACTTTTTATTTTCCCGATCTTAAACATGTTGAATCGAACGCCTAAATGAAATTTGCAAACCTCTTTCAGGGGTTATATGACATAATGGGTGGCCTTATCACAGATAGCAAGACATTTGTGTACTGATCAAAGGATTTTAATGGCAAAGAATGAAATACAAAGGGGCTGCTAAGATATGCTATATATACTTGATTTTTTATAATAACCACCACATTAACTATTGTATTGTATTCTAGCTATTGAAAGCTCCCATTTTGGAAGTTATCTAGCCAAAAGTTGTAAGTTAGCATTAATTTTAATGCGCATAAAGTTTTTGGAATTCAAAGAGCTAATATATGTCAGGTTAAACAATTAAATGTGTGTTGAACAAGTAGATCAATAGATGTTTACGATGTAGAATTTAAATATAAACTTATTTTTGTGACGTGATTTGATTCTCAATAGAAAGATGTATGCTTCACCTTCCTTTTTGCTACAGTTTCACTACCTCCCATGCCCAACAAATTGTACTATTCCTCTTTCGTTTATTAATAATCTTTGGCAATATATTAGATTATAATATATATAATATGATATAATATTATAATATGTATAGAGTTTTTAATAATATAATATTAAAATAATAATAATAATAATAATAATAATAATAATAATAATAATTATTATTATTATTATTATAATAAAAATGTAAAGTTTGTAGAGCCTAATTACTATCTAGTCATACCAAATAAAATGCCCTAAGGAGAAGCAAATATTATGTGTCATAGGGGTTTGTTTTGGATGGATTTCTTCATGTACCTTGGTTGTGTCTATAATCATGAAAATATTGTTTCTTTGCATTCACATTCACCATTCCATTTGCAAAGAATAGAGCCCAAACCTCCACCATTTATTTCATTAATAAGTGAAGTCTTGTTGAAAGAATTTGGAATCAAAACATTTTTCATTGAGCACAACATTTTAATTGGTGGCCATAAAGCTTGCTTAGAAGCCAAAGAAATTTTCTTAAAGGATGGAGGATTTAGGGGGGCTTCTAGACAAAGGATTAAATTTTGGGATTTTTGGGTTTTGTCTTAGTGATTGTAATGGAGAAATTAGTTTCGATACAATAACCAAGACCAATTTGGAATTTTGGGTTTGGAATTTTGATAAAAAAATTAAGTGGACATAGGTACATACTATCAATATCAATACACATTACTCAACATCAGGGTAGCTATTGGATTTACATACCATGCACCCATTACAAATGGGTTTGTAGCTTGTATGGGGGTGACATATTTTATTGAATATTTCCTATATATATTGGTCACTTTGTTACTTTGGCTATAGCGAAGAGAGGCTAGAGTGAGTGGAGGAGTAGTAGACAAAAGGTATGAGTGACCAAGAGCTTGATCGATAGATGCAAAATGCTTCCAAGGATTCCAATCCCTAAGAGACCACATTAGAGATAGTCATAGGGGGGCTTTGGATCAAGGATAATTCCAATAATCTACGGTATGACACTAGTTTTTATGTACCAGTAGCTAGGAAGATTCCATAGGTGACACATGAAAGTACCTAACTCTACAGTGCAATCGTATCATGTATAGATATGAACCAATATATATAGATATAAATATAGAGATGTCTTTCGATCCCCTATCTTATATATATATTTAAAAAATATTTTGATATATTTTGAGAATCAAAAGAATATCTCTTCTTTTAGAAATGTTGGTCTTTGTCACAATGACCATATATCTATATTCAGTGTGATGGATAGAGATAAAGATATATACAGGGACCATGAATCACAGGGTTCACTCCCCTTCATGGAGGGATATTTGTGATTGAATTTATGAGAGTGTCATCACATCACATGGTGGTGTGATTCTCGAACAGAACAAGACAAACCCATATCCCATATCTTGCTTGCTAAGATAGGAATGAAACACTCTAATTTGTCTATAGATATAGGGGGTCAGGCTAGTAATTGGTTGAGTTAAATATCCCTGATGAATGAAAATAAGATGGAAAGAGAGGGAGGTGCATCAAGATAACAATTACACAAATAAGATTCTATTCTATATTTAATACAGATTAAAAACACACTCTAGCTAACTAAGATGCTCTCCCATCTTATTTATTCACTATGAGTATATAGAGTTCTTCTAAATGGGGGAAACATATCATGTTCATACCTTGCACCCATTACAAAGGGGTTTGTAGCTTGCATGGATGTCACATATTTTATTAACTAGTTTTTATTTGATTTCAAAAAGACTCTACATCAGATGTGTGGATTGAATCAACAATGCAATGACGTTGATGTGGAGGTAATAAATTGAGGTTAAGGACTCTATATTGTTGCTTTCATTGTGATTGAAGTGAGTACCGAAGCTTTTAGAAAGTGCATGCACATTGGTGCATATGGAGCATCATTTTTTATACAATGGAAATCTTGAGGTAGAGGAATCACTAGTTGAGAGAACAGGTCATCGATGGGTAATCAGTCCTAAGTGGAAGGAAGAGTTTTTAAGATTAATTTTAAAACAAAAAGGGTACCCACATCGTAAACTTAAAATGGAAATATACTCCACAAATGAAAAGAAAAAATTTACAAAAAAGAAAAAGAATATAAAATATATAATTGTTCTGTCGTTCCTTTCTCCCTCTAGGCAACTGCTAGTTTTAATATTAAGATGTTATAAAAAAATCTCACCAATGCACATTTCTTCACCCCATTCACTTCTTCCATAGGAACTAACTAAACGACTTTGTTACCATATGAATTTAAAATTTAAAAAAAATAACTTGCAAAAAGATTATTATAATAAATATACATTGTAGACATGTGATTATTGCAATCACCTTTATTTATTACTTATTTTTTCACTATTCAATCATATTTCATATTTATTTATAATATTTCATTCTTTTCAATTGTGACAACACAAAATTGTTTAATTTTTTTGAGTTAAAAATGGCACTATTTCAATATTCTATGTACATTAACATGCATTAATTTTGTGAAACCCCAAATAATTTTTAAAACATTGAAATAACCAATGCACATTTCTTCACCCCTTTCATTTCTTCTATAGGAACTAACTAAACGACTTTGTTACCATATGAATTTAAACTTTAAACAAGTTAACTCACAAAAATATTATTACAATAAATACACATTGTAGACATGTGATTATTTCAATCACCTTTATTTATTATGTATCATTTTATTATTCGATCATATTTCATATTTATTTATAATATTTCATTCTTTTCAATTGTGACAACACAAAATTGTTTTATTTTTTAAAATTAAAAATGGTGTTATTTCAATATTCTATATACATTAACTTGCATTAATTCTATGAAACCCCAACTACTTTTTAAAACATAGAAATATAATCCTATAAATTTAATGTCTAAATTTTGATTATATATATTATAAGATGCAATACTCCATAAACCTTAATAAATAGAAAATAATTGAACCAAAATACATGGCAATTGTTCATTGATATACTTAAATATTATAATAGATTTTATTGTGAAAAGATTGTTAAGGCTCAATTAAATTCAAATCTATATTATATTAATTAAACATATAAGAGTTCTAGTTTTATCTCACATAACCACTCTCTTTTAGTGACACAAACCTAAAATCTCTCCTCAGATTCAATCTGAACAACATCCTAAATGACTTACATATTATCATTCTCCACACATTATAACAAGAGAGATTCTCTCACACAATTAACACGTAGAACACTAAACACACGTGAGGACTCTAATTCCTTACAGATAGTACTTAGAGAATGCAAAAGGAAAAGCATCATAATAACAGATCTGCCGTTAATCGTCATTACACCTTCAGCATTTCTCTGAACCAATAAGCAGATATCCTGGGATAGCGTTCTAAGCCACCACTTTTTTGGTCTACATAGTACAAACCAAATCGAAACGGGAAGCCAGAGGCCCACTCAAAATCGTCCAACAGACACCACACACTGTACCCTCGAATGTCCGATCCATCACTAACATTTTCACAGTACGTTGTATGAATTTTAAAAGTTCTATTTGAAAAAACTCTGTATTTTCTATCGTCAATTAAAATCCTACGCACAATTCTTTCCCAAACATTTTTTTTATTAATATGAAAAAGCTGCCCATTAAATAACTATCGGAATCCTGTTCTGTAAAAGAAAAATATGCAGTACCTTATTGCTCGAAGAACGTACGAAAGATGTTTGTCATGATACTTTACTCTCGGCAAATCGATTAATGCTTTGTAAAGTGGGGTAGCGCCATCGTCATAACCGGCATAGCCTGTCCACATTATAATCAGATCTCTCTCTCTCTTGTTGCATTATTGCTCTTCAATACAACGAAACAAATAATGACAATATACCTGTCTCTGTTATGTACAAAGGAGGGTTGTTGTATTTGATCTTAGTGTAATGAAGCACTTCCCCTAATCCAGCCGGGTAAGACCTGAATTCGTCCACTCCTTCCTGCAAAGTGCCAACACTACAATGTAAATTCATCGTCTTAATTTCTCTAAATAATATTTGACTACGTAATCTGGGGCCCAAAAAGAACACTTACTGCTTCTCCAAGCTGAATTCCTTCCATTTCCACTGTACAAGAGAAATTCTTTAATAAGCATACGAAATAAGAAATATAGATGGCTTGGGAAAAGCGTATGCAATATTGTATAGAAAAACTTACTCGAGAAAGTAGCGTTAAAATCCGTAGTGTATCTTGTGTAAAGAGGATTGACTGGGGTGGGATTGTTTACAACGAACTGTGAGACGTAGTAATTATAGCCAATAAAGTCAAATGAGCCTGCAAGATCTTTCGACTGTTGCAGGGTGAAGTACGGTAAACGTGCTCCTACCAAGCTTCTCATGGAAGCAGGGTAGTCCCCTCTCGTTAATGGATCCATATACCTATTATATTGTAATGGAATGTAATTGATTAGCAGATAGTATGTGATAGGTTATTCAAATATAAATGTTATTAAACAATAGACATTGTAACATCTGATATACCATCCCGTTGTGAAATCCATGAATCTTTGCGCTGCATCGCGATCGCTGGCAGATGCATGTAAGAAGGGCACAGCCCAAGATACCACGAGAACTATGCCTATTGATCCTTGCTGGCTTTCCTATACCCACATAATATGTGATTTATATATAAAATAAAAGGTCTCTCACTCTCTCTCTCAAACACATATATATATATATTCAATTAAACACATTATATAGAGAGATAATGTCTTTATTATCCTTGACAAGTTAAAGTTTAGAGCGACTAATTCTTCTTCCTTACTAATTAAGCAGTTTTACCTGGTAATTAGATTTGTATATTTTCACAGCAGCACTATGCATAAGGAGCATGTTGTGAGTTACAATATAAGGTTCTGTTGCAGAATTCCCTGCTGTACAATTTCCCAATGTTGGTGAACAACGTCCCGGTGCATGAACTCCAAGATTGTAAGCAAACATTGCCACAGTCCAGGGTTCATTTATAGTTGTCCAATACTTTACACGGTCTCCAAATTGTTTAAAACATTCTTCTGCATATACAGTGAAGTCCTTGCTGTGAATCAAAAAAAAAAAAAGTGAATTAATTTATAAAAATGAAACCACATAATAAATTAAAAGAAAACAAAATAGTGAGCACATCTTACACCACTTTGTCACTGAGCAATCCTCCATACTCATCTTCTAGAGCTTGTGGCATATCCCAATGATACAATGTTACGAAAGGTTTTATCCCTGTACCACCCACAAAGTCAAAAAAAAAAAAAAAACTTATTAACTGAAATTAATATATACAAACAACCACAAAAGATATTAAGATTGGAAATAAAGTCCCATATAAATCAAGAAAGAGCTCTTGCATTAGATATTTAAAAATGGAAAAAGAAAATTATATATCAAATACCATTATCGATTAGTTCATTGATGAGATTATTGTAATAATTGATTCCTTCTGGATTGACTTCGCCTCTGCCCTCTGTATTCATACAAGTCAATGTTCAAATTCAATTTGTTTAAAATCCAATATTGAAATACTTTTGAAATTAGGTCTTACTAGGAAATATGCGTGACCAAGAAATAGAAAAGCGATAAGTGTCGAGCCCCAAGAATTTCATATGTTGGACATCCTCCTACACATTCACCATAAGTCACATGTAAAATTGATTAAAATATAAAGTTAAGTTTAATCAGAGATCATAAATTGATAGATTTTAGTTGATCAACCAATTAATTTTTTAATACTTAAATTTTTTGGATATAAATTTATATAATAAATGGAGAATGTGAACTCCACCCATTTATAAATACTAATTAAAATCAATCAAAATATAATAACAAAATATTAATATTCAAGACTCAACAAACATTTTTACTTTATATTTTGGAACATCTACCACAAACTCTCTTAGATTTAAAAAAACTCCATTCACAAGAGAATTTGTGGAGGCGAGAAAACCTTAAAACGGTGATATTGATCAATTGCAACATCCCCGTTACGTCCATCCGCAATTTTGCCTTACCACATTAACAACAATGATGTCACTGTCAATGTCAAGTATAAAGGCAAGGAATTAATAAATAAGGAAAGTGCAACTGTGATGTACACCTGGAATATGGGTGAATGTATCCCAGATGCTTGGCCCTCTCCCACCTTCGGCAGCAGCGCCTTCAACCTGGGCCACCCACCAACCGCCAAAAATGCATTAAAAACAAGTAGATCGACACTAAGCACGTAGGGTTGATGAAACCCACTTGATAAGCAGCGCTGCCTGCACCAAATAAGAATCCTTTGGGAAAGCTGCTTCTTCCTATTCTGTTTGTACTTTCTGCTTGGGCATATATCACCCTGCAAAAAATAACATGTTATTATTTAAATTCAGATCCACATTGTATGTGGAAATGAAAGATTAGTTGCGGACAACACATACCGTCGGGAGGTTGACACAGCCCTGCCCGTCTTCCCGCGCTCCACGCAACGCAATCCTGCGAACTTTTTGGCGAAGTCGCTCTTCATAGTCTGCCCTGCAAACGCTGCCATTGTTGCCATTTCGAATACAGAATGCGGACGAGTGGTATGGGCGATGGTGAGAGCGTCTATTATTTATACTTTGTATTTGCATGGGAAAGTCTTGCCCCTCTCGTTTATAGGAAATTATCACGATCTTCACGTTGATGGCGGGATCTACATGTCGGGTAAAGACCGAAAAAAGATAAGGTATTCATGATTAACCGTTTGGTATACAACGCTTAGCCTCCGCGCATGAATTCTTTTCAAGCGCGCTGAGAGCCTGCTTCGTGTGATTTCAGCGGGCCATTCCCCCTTGGCGCACATGACACACATAATTGTGACAAAGCCCTTCTTAAAAAAAATTCAACATCAATTGAACTATTATATGTTCGTAGCTTTGATTAATGACAACAATTTTGTAATAGTATGTTTAATTTCCCTTACATTATTAGTATTATTTATTTATAATTTATGGGTAGATATTAATTGCTACATATTCATCCACAATTAATTATTAGATAAGATTATTGATTAAGTAAATATTTAATTAATTTATGTTAATAATTATTTTATTTTATTTTATTTTTAACTATTCACTAAAATTTTAATTTTAATTTTAGACTCCTCTTTTACTTAGATAATAGCATAGAAGTTTAATAGGTAATGTAAATTTTCGATAAAATTTGTTGTTATGCTAGCAAAATTAGGCCAATATTCTTAATGAAAAGAGGTAACTATGTTACTTTAAAAAAATATGTGTTATTTTGATTTTAAGCTTTCATAAATATTTTATGCATATATTATAGGTGTATATTTTATGGTAGCTAACACGATTCTAGGCACTATTCAACAATTTAGTATGGTATCATAACTATCAAAGGTTCACCTTATTTTGCATGTATGTTTCAAAGTCATAATTGTAGGTTAGAACTATGTTTTGGTAATTGTAAAACTCACAATGGTTTTCATTCTGAGAAAATTGGTAATTATTTTTAAATGATTTATGGTGTGAGGGTACTACCTGAATACTCAAGCCATCAGACAACATTGTATATGGATCTTATATTTTACGTTCCTCACATCATATAGGAAGTGCCTATGATTTTTATTTATTTTTTAGTAGTAACCCTCTCAATTGTGTGATTTTATAGTGCAACAACAGTCAATTAGAAATAGGATGTTACTCTCTAG
>JARHVA010003104.1:252500-257500 GCA_037957365.1 Torreya grandis
ATGACAACAATTACATATTAGTGTATCTAATTGCTTATACACTATTGTATGGTTTTAAGATGCACTTGTGTTATTTATTTTTAACTCATCGGTGGGCACTAATTGATGCCTACTTATCCAAAACCTATTATTAGAGAAGATTATTATTTGAGTAAGTACATCATTGACTTACGCTAATAATAATTTTTTAATACATTTTTTAACTACTAACCAAAACCTTAACACTAGATTAGCCTTATCTTTTATCTATATAAAAAAATAGAGGCATAATGATTATAGCATATTGTGGATAAGAGTTACTATTATACTAACATAATTAGGCCAATGCTATTAATCAAAAGAGGTAACTATGCTACTTAAATTAATATGTGTTACTTTGTTTCTAAGCTTTCATAGATTGTTTATGGATGTATTATTGGTGTTTGTATTATGGTTGCTAACATGATTATAGAGATTATCAATTAATTTAATATGCTATTAGAGTTATATAAGTTTCACCTTGTTCTGCATAGAAATTTAAAATTATAATTGTAGTTTTTCATTATTTTTCTGAATATTCAACAATTTTTTAATTTTTAGGTATGTAATTTATTTTTATCTACAATTCAATTTTAAATCCTAGATTTAGTGGATTACTCAAAATAACCAATATTTGCATTCATCTCACCCTTATGGGATCTTGTTGAATAAAAAAATAGTGAACATAGAGGGATAATAAAGGTTCAAATAATTTTATTTTGTAGAAATCCCCTAGGTTGGAACTATATTTTGGTTGTTATACAACTAACAATAGTTGTCATTGTAGGAAAATTAGTAATCAATTTTACTTGATTATAGTGTGAGGGGTACTTACACAATACTCAAACCATCATAAAATATTGTATTTGGATCTTAGATTTCATGTACCTCATGGTACATAAGAAGTGCATACATTTTTTTAAAAAAAAATTAAATAGTAGTTCTTTCATTTTTTTGATTTTATGGTGTACTATTTTTTTTTTTTTTTTCAATACTAATCCTCTCAGTTTATTGATTATGGTCAGCCTGTATTCATTTAGTCCTACAATTTAACTTTCTATATACATTAGAGAAGGGATAGTGTGGTTGCTAGATAATGGAAACCTTTGTAGTCAATTGCCTTTGGACCTATTACTTTGGATTCATATATTAAAGAACCTAGAAATCAAACATAGATCAACCTAATATTTCTAAAAATAAATCTAGTTACATTAGTAAATATGTGTATATAAGGGAAAGTGAAGCTAATTTATGAATCAATCCTAGCTCAGAGAAGATAAATCAAACTATCCATTCTGCTTGTTGGTACATTTAGACAATCAGGGTCATGACCAATATGGATATGCTATACCCAATTAAGGGGTTTTTTATCACACAATATTACTAGAGATGGTTCCAAATCTTGTAGTTAAGCAATACCAATAAAATAACCCTAACTAGGTCCTATGATTTATAACAAATTAATGTAAATCGAATCTAGTGCTCACCAAATCTTGTGGCACAAATGAGGGATAATAAACATAAACAATAAACATGCAAAGAATAACTCTACTTGAGTCAATGTAGAGTTAGTACTAAGCATGAAGAGATAAATACATTCATAAGCCAATATTTGTAAACTAATCCTCTTAAGACATGACTTGGACTCCCAAAACCTAATGAACTAGTGTCAATTAAGTGTCATCAATAAAATTACATTCTTTGGAAAATTTCTACCATAACTCGGTATTATCCTTACACAATTGACTATTTTTTTCTTGAACATAGCTACCTTATGCATTAAGAGAATTTATAATTCATAATCACCTTGAATTTAATTTTCAAATGACAACTAAGAAACACCATAATCAAATTCTTTGCCTGAAGTAGGTAGGGCTAGCTAGATTGTAGAATCTACATATTTTGTTGGTTTGTGCCTTATCTGTAATAGGATGTGTGAACATGGTTCATCACAATTTTGTTGTTAACATGGGACCATTATTAGTAAAAATCATTGGAATCACTAATTAGAACATTCTAGTTATTATAGTTTGTGAATGTTGGACTAGAACATTGAATAGTTATAAGAACTCTATATATAAACTAAGGATGAACTTAGTAAATATTCATATGGATAAACTTATTCTTGTTCACTATTAAAACATGTATGAATTAAAAATTTACCATTCAAAGAATTTAGTGATAAATAGTGAACAAGAATAAATTTATTTGCAGGTAATATAAAATCAAGTGAAGATAGATTTATACACATATTGAATACACTTGATAATATATTATTGAATACAAGAGTACAATCTATCAATCTCCATTACTTTCTAAAGTTTTATTTTACAAAATAAAATTATATATAGTACTACATAAATACTATGACTCTTTGACTTCGTGACCCTTCCCTTTGAATATCAAAGGAACCATTGAACTTACATGTGCTTCAATATCCTACATGAAACCATATTTTATACATAATCTACAATGTCTTACACTTGTCAACTATTTATCTTACCAAAAACACATACAATTTATACTTTGTATCTACTACTAACATATATAAAATATTTTCTATATAAATATATTTTATAGAAGATAACCATGCATTAATTCTAAACCACATTTATTAATTGCATGCATTTCCCATTGGAAGCCATTAAAGCTTATAATTGACAATATAAAAATTATTTAGTTATATATTATAATATATAAATATTTAATATGATATTATGTATTATATGTAATATAAATTTGATAATTAATAAATAAATACTATATATAATCAATTATTAGTACGGTGACTATAACTTTATAGGCCTAATTGTTGATGAATTGATTATCTGATTATCATGGTTAGTAAATAAGTATCAATGAAGGTTCTAATTAACCTTTGAAAAAAAAAATCACAATGAACATTATGATGACACATCAAAAGGTAGGAGTCAACAAATCTAATATGAAGTCAAAATCGTGTGATATAAAATATACATCAATTTCTCTCATCATCATTAATCTACCAAGAGTGCAATCATGGATGTTACCATGGTGGTATGTAAATGGTGATTCTCAGTTCTATTTTGTAAGAACATCAAGTTCTCTAGTTGGTCATCAAATATGCTGGACAACATTGTCATGTTCATTACACTATACTAATGCCCATTATAGTTTATGTTGTTTAGTTTGTTATAACACTCAATCTAATGTCCTCCAAACATAATATAAAAAAATTATGAATGAAGAAAGGGAAATTCATAACCTGAAAGTATAAAATCAAGTTTTGAAGGATGATATTACTTTTATTATGACATGGTGTTTTAATGTAGGGGAATATTATCCCACTGTAAATGTTATCCTATCCACTTTTGATACATCATGCTTTTCTACACACCATATTATTTTTTTAGTTATTTCATTTTATTTAGGAAATATCATTAATCATTTTCTTTATGTCTTGTCATACATTATTTTTACAAGTGAATTGGTCTTATATTTTTGGGAGCATGTTTGAGGTAGACCTCATGGGGAAAAGATCAAAAGAATTCTTGATCAAATGGTTTGGAGGAGAAATTTAAAATGTATTTTTGAAGTTTATATACACTACTCAACATATACAAGAATAATTTATTACCAATCACAAGGAACATGTAATGTTTTCTCACCTTTACGAGGTTACGTTGCTCCTCCAAAATCTTGTGGTGCATAACCACAATATGGTTTGGAGTATGTAAAATATAAATAAGGTAATAGATATACCATTGATCTACACTCCAACTAGTAATACAAATCCATTAAGAAGTTACTATATGATATTTTTGGCTCTTACTCATTCTCAAAGCGGGCCACAATTGAGGATCTAGAATTAGCTAGACGTAAATGCATGAATCTATGTAAAATGAAATATTAAATATTTAGAATAGATAACATGTTTTAGAAGTGAAACCAGACATGAAAAATGTTGGAAATTTTTGATATTAAATTGTTAGCATAGTAATTAATGTTTAGTTAGCACAATCTATTTACATGTTTAGTTAGAGTTTAGGTGGCATAGCAGTTACAGGATTATGGTTATATTAACTAAATTTTGCAATGTATATAAACCTATTATTGTTCAATAAAAGGTATCACAATATTCAAGTATTTTACTTAGCATATTCTATCATTCGTATCAGAGTGGTGTTCAAATGGTTGTGTGATAAGGCTCACAGGGGTAGTCACCATTGTTTTCTACCCATTATGAGGAAGATGTAGATTTATGTACAATTTAAATTATTTAGATATGTTTTATATTATTAATGAATTCAATGCATCCAAACTAGGTAAAAAAAATTTTTACATATTTGTTAGGCATATGTGAATGAAATTCTGGAGCTTCGCACAACTTAAAAAAGAAGTGAAGGAGTGGTGTGCCCATTGAATATAAATCTACAATGTCTAATATTAGCTAATGCAAATATAAGTATTAACTGATATAAAAATTTACTCTAATAACTCAAAGTTATGCATACTACCATTGTTGGCTACATCAATTTTTGTGTGGTTCCATATCATCATTGTTATACTCTACGTCCACAATCTCAGCAGTTTTAGAACACAAAATCCAATTCCATGTCAACCATGCCCCATGAATTTGAACAAGTAAGTGAATCATAAAGAGATCAATCACCATATTCTCAAGCTCTAAAACTTTTCATTTGGTGCCTTACAAAAAGATTGAAGGACTAGTATTATGCATTGATGTCATCACCACCAACAAACTAGATAATCTCCACATTTTAAAGCATACATTTTGTTTAGTATTTTATGTCTCCAAATATGTTGTGCATGCTCAGTTGGTAGAGTTATTTGGTCATATTTAGTTTTTGTAAATTAGTAACTTATTTTGGTTAGGTTTAAATTCATTTAAGGATCATCATTGAGTATTGTATCCACTTTGGATCGTAAATATCAAAATAGTTTTATAGTCTTAGTAATTTTGTTTAAGTTGTATAAACATA
>JARHVA010003104.1:262500-267500 GCA_037957365.1 Torreya grandis
CTCAACACAATATTGAGGTGAAAGATATTTAGAGTGTAGCATATACTTTTAAATTTCATTCAAGGGCCTATTATTTCATTCTAAAACACCATTTTTTGAGGACTATATGAAATTTTAAGTTGTAGTTCAATCTCCTCTGAAGTACAAAATTGCTCAAAATATTGATACTCACCACATTGTCCATGCATAAAATCTTGATGGATTTATTTGACTATTTTTATAAAATGTCCTTAAAGTCCTAAAAGTGTTCAAATACCTTAGACTTTAACTCAATATAATGCACCCATGCATACCTTTAATAATCATCAATGAAGGTAAGAATATACCTAGTCTTGCTAAATGAAAGCTATGGAAAATGACCATAAATATCATTGTGGACTAGTTCTAAAATCTATGTAGCTCTCTATGATTTTCCTTTATCATATTTATCTTCACAATGCTTACCAACTATGCAACCCTTGTAGACACCATTAGAAAAATAGACACAAGGAAACCTTGAAACCATGTCATTATGACTATGTTATTTCACGTAGTGATAGTTAAGATGATCGAATAAATCATGCCATAATGTACTCACCCCATTGATATGGGCAAGTAGATTTGTAGAGGGTTGATCAAGATTAAAATATGGGAAAGTATACAACTATGACTAGTGTTTTGATTTCCCACCTAATACTATAAAATTATTATGTAATTCATTAATAACCACATAATCTAGTGTGAACTCAATTCTCTACTTGAACTGGTATGAGTGATATAATAAATAGTTATCAAATTAGTTAATAATGAGGGAACACATAGTGCATCCTAAAATGTCCCATCACTCACTTCAATAGACCCTCTCCAACAAACTTGTATAGAAAGATCATCACCCAACAAAATGAAAGACATAGAATAAGGCTCCAACGATGATAAAATATCTTGTGATGGATCCATGTGGTGAGAGGTACCAAAATAAAATACCCATGTGAATGGCTGCCATATAAATTCAACAAGGGCCTTTCCCTTACTATTATATTTTACCTTAGAAAATTTCTATGCCAATAAAATCTATTTGACTAAATCAAGGACGTTGATGTTCTTTTTATCAAACATATTTCTTAGTTGATCAATTTATTTCTTCATACAATTAGTTTCATCATTCCCAATTTTGTTATACTCGGTAGATTTGAGCCTCTCTTCTTAGGATTCCCACTTGAAGAGGAGGTATAATTTGATTCTTTATAATTAGAATTAGTTTGTTGACCTTCTCTTTACACTTGGTCCTTGTTGTATTTCTTCTCCTTACTGTTTGAAACCTTCTATTTGTCATGAGTCATATTTAAGGCATGTGATTTATAGGACTCAATTGTACCCATATGAATAATCTTATTTTACTTTCATGTCAAGTCAGCATCAAAATCATCCAATAATGACATGGTCCATGTAGCTGCAAGGGTGTGCCTAGTGGCATGAAAGGTAGAAATGAAAATAGAATATTTAAAACCCAATTTAAAAAGGATTAAAAGGATCAATTGTTCATTATTTTTATCTATCTAACATAGTTTCAAATTCAACTTGAGTGATTTGAATTTTTTATAGAAGTCATATATTATGTCAAAATTTCCTAGGCTCACACTGATAATTTGTTATTTAGCTCATGACCCCTCATTACATCATTATTCCCAAAGAGTTTTTCTAGTGTGGTGCAAACATAATTAAGATTATTTTTAGATTCAATATGAAAGAGTAAGTCAGGATAAATTGATAGGAGTAACAAACTATAGGAATCATAACATCTATTAAACCACTTCACCATTCTTCATCATGTGTTGGTTTTGTTTCAATACCCATAGTGATTTAGTGTAAACCTTTACTCCTCAAGAATATTTTTACTTTGATTTTCAACTCAATATAGTTTAATGATGTAGGAAGTGGAACCATAATCTGATTCATAGTGAAACAATGATGTATATGCTAAAATGATTGTATGAGAGAGACAAATAAATAAAACCCCCTAAACATAAAGAGATTCAATTTTCTGAGGCTTGAGAATAACACCAATACATACATCTTGAAAAAAAATTGCACTTTATAGAAAAAACATGCCTCAAAAGAATTTTCATGTTGAAATTTATGTGAGTTTGAAGTTCTTATAAAAACTCCACGTTACAAAAAATATTGGTCTTGCAAAAATTTTAGACCCAAATTCTCAAACAATAGTTAAGCCACCTTTTTTTGGTTATGAAAAAGGGATAAAATACCATATAACCATGGGCTAATCCCTAGGATGAGTGATGCATGAATATCTATAATATTCAAAACGAAATAAGTAGAAGAGACATCATGTTGTAGAGAAGAAATCAAACATGAGTAATGAGAAGCTTGTCTTCAATAATCAAAGATTGCATTATGAGCATTGGTGAAAATACCTTCAGGAAAGGTACATTTATAGAGAATAAAAATGCCACCAAATAAGAGGTGGGTGTGCATCTCAAAATTATAAAATAGGTTAAACCATATTTTCTTAATGACTTACTATAACACCTAAGTAAGATAAACAACATGTGTAGGAAAACCCATGTAATGGTATAAAAAATCTACACTAACACTAGTCACATGATGGCAATCTTTGGATTGAGCCTAAAATTAAAAGCCAACCATCCAATTGGTTGGTTAATGCCTAAAATAGTGTACATGCATAATTATATAAATCAAGGAAAAAGTGTTAAGAAAACATGGATTATCTAGGGAATACTAATTTTCAAAGATAAATCTATTATGAGGTCCTTCCAATGAAGATGCCTTCGACATAATAAAAATCCAATATTGATGTATGTATAAATTTTTAATTCGAATAGATAAAGTTTAACTCTTATGAGGTTGTAAAAATGTATTTAGTTCTTATATTGTGTGGTATTTTTAGAGAACCCTTTGGTAAATGTTTAACATTTTTTTCTCTAAACATTGGGAGATACACTAATAACATGAGAAAGGCAAGGGAACTACTAAAGGGATTTTAGATGGAAGTATTGAGATGGTGGAAGGATTTTATAATTTAAGCGGAATCTCAGGTTTACTCAATGCAGTAAAATGGGTGGTGTTAAATCTTGGTGAATTAGAGGTGTTGTATAGGAGATTATGTGTCTTTTATCTAAACTAAATAAATTGGCATTCAAGTACATTAAAAGATATGGAAATGAGAGAACAAAGAGGGTTGGTAATGGTGATGTTGGATTGCATATTATCATTGTAATTCTTGATAAAACTTTGAATCTACCCTTTCTTGATAAATTACAATGCATAGTGGTCTATGGAAATATTCATATGGAGGACTAGAGAATTGATTGAATGAGAAAAAATATATTATCAGAAAAAAATAAAAAATAGAAATTTGGAAAGAATAAAAATATGATCAAAGTGAAATTAAAATATATGTGAATGAAGACATTGAAGATGTTTTTAAGTGGCATTATTCGTCCCTTGGATATGTGTATCTCATGTATTATCACCCTTGAAGGAACTTCTTGGCAATCACCCCGCATGTTGAATACAGGACATGTTTATCTTTCATCACCTTCCTTTAATAAATATTAAGCATCTGCATGATGAAGAACATTGGAAAGGTAGAATGAGACAAGTGTATTTATTTACTTAATCAGATGGCAATGATCAGGTAGATGCAAATACAATATATGTGCTTTGTGCATATACGAGCTGGCCCCTCAAGAAATGAAAAGAGCAATGGGTTCCTAAAGCCTTTAGGTCTGATAGAGACAAAGGGAAGCAAAAACCCAAAATTTTGACTGTGGAATATTTGGGTGATCATTTATCTGGGCATGTTATTCAATAAATTTACAACCCATACACACAAATTTAGATTTATAAAATATGAAATTGGAAAAATAAATTGATGGGATGGAGGAGGAAGACATAGGTAAGTTGTTCAAGAATATTATGCAAGAATCTAAGCAGTCACTTGGGTGAATTAATATGTGTAATGTTACTCAGTCTCCTAGCTATGTAAATCTTTTGTTTAATTCAACTAGTCATTTTCATTGCATGAATATCATTCTAAACTTCAATGTAAAATGCATTTCATAGGGGTGCATGTCCTTCACCATCAACACTTAATGGTGGAAGGGTTAAGCACACTAAGCAAGGGAAAAGTGTAAATAGTTAGAATATTGGAGATTTCTTTATCTCTTGATGAAATGTGTGACAATGCTACCTAAAATCAGAAGAGGAAGATGATGTGGTTGAAAACATGAATGTTATGCCTAAGAATATGATTATGGTGGACTAAGTGTTTGATTTTTATTTCCATTTTTTTATGCATATGTTAATTTGTATAATCTATTTATTATGATCGGGTGACTTTTATAATTTTTCCTTAATCAATATGTTGGTTAAGACTAGGTCAATTTTATGTGTTAGACTTTTTGAAGAAAATGTACAAGATGAAGACAATTGTAATCAAGAAAAACTTTCACTTTTGAAGTGAATAGATAAAAATCTATTCAATTTATATTTTATATTTTGTGTCCTTAGATTAATAGAGATAAGCTCTACAATCCTAAAAATGAAAAATACCTTTGTCATATTTTCTAGTAATTCAAGTTTGATGTCATGGGGTTTCCATTGATAATTAACCCAAAACATAAGCATGGATTATTATGGGGTTTAACCAATAAAATTTATAATAATTGTATGCCTTTCAAGCCAATGTCAGACATTTTCAAACTCAAAGACTTGCAAAATAACATCATGAGAATTTTCTTACGAAAGGGCTAAATTACCTTGTGCAACATATTCTACACAAATTTCTGTGCCTTTTTTCATGCCATAGTCTCCTCCTCTTGCTTGAGCAATATCTAATAATGCATGTTTATGTGGGGATCTCATTAAATAATAGACCGCCACCTAAAATAAATAGGACTAAACTATAAATGTTTTGTTTCCTATTACATGCAATAAAATACTACAGAGTTGAGTAACCAATGATGGTGTCAATAGTCAAG
>JARHVA010003104.1:272500-280000 GCA_037957365.1 Torreya grandis
GATATCACCTTGTGGTGTAAGAAACAAAATGCCTACCCTCAGGCCATGACTAGTGAAGGATCCATAAAAATATCAAATATATATATATATATATATATATATATATATATATAAACATCAATGTGTGATCTATAGTTAATCCTAGAACTATGAATACCCTAAATGTAGTGGAGAATCCACTTAGCTTCTTTCTAGCACTTCTCGTCTAGTTATTACATTAATCTAGAGACCAACCCAATACATATGAAATGTTAAGTCTAGTGTGAGTAATATAGATGATGTTTCCAATAAGTTGTTGATACAAGGTATTATCAACCAAAGTATAATGACTTTTAGCCTTAAGCTTTGCACCAAATAGAAAAGGAGTTAGATCTAGCTTATAGTCAGCCATGTTAAACAATGAAATCAAATCAAGAGGATACTTGGATTGTGAAATAGTGACACCAAAGTTAAAAAAATAAATTTCAATCCCAAAGAAGTAATGCAACAAGTCCAAGTTAGTCATTGAGAACCTATCGGATAAAGGAGTTTTCATTACTGTCATAGAGGATGAAGAACTCCATGTGATAAAGAGATAATCCACATAGATAAAAAAAAATCAAAAGTGAGTAATACTAATATAAAATTTAAACATTAAGATCAAAATGACATCTATTAAACACAACTAAAAGATTAAATGAGTCCATCTTGGCATACCATGCTCAAGGAACTTGTTTAAGGCCATACATACATTTTCAAATCTTGTAAACTAAGGAATAATATTTCAAAAATCCTTGTGATTGCTCTATGTATATGTCCTCCTTGAGGTCATCATGAATAAAAACACTCTTCACATCCATATGACAAACATGCATCATGATGTGATGCAAAAATGGCAAGAGTGACTCAAACTAATTTTTTTTTGTAACTAGGGTAAACGTCTCATTATAATCAATGCCTAGTACCTACAAAAAACCTTTTACTACTAAATATGCTTTGAATATTTCTATAGACCTATGTACAGTAAATTTTGTTTGATAGATCCATCTACTTTGTAAAAAATTTATTCCCTTAAGAAGAGGGACCAAATCCCAAGTGTTTTTTTCCAAACCAAGGAACCATGCTCCTCTTCCATATCAATATCCCATTTAGGAATGATAGATGCTTCATGAAATGACTGTGGCTCAAAATCAAATACAATGAATCCATGTGGGACATTTTGGAGTTTTGAATGTGTTTGCCTATTTTCTAATGGATTTCCAACCCAATAGAAAACACTTTGTAGTATCTCCCTATCTTAAAGAGGACAAGAAGTTGTACAATTTGGACAATATTCCTCATCATATAAAAAGTGACTAGGAGAGGGAGGAGGTTAGTTCTTATCACTCCTATCGACATTAGATCTAGAAGAAGAATTCATATCATCAATAAGCTACTCAAGTATATCTAAATCATCAGAACTATCATCAAATCCTAGTGATTCCAAGGAAGAGGGAGAAGTGTTAATTGTGGATTTTGAATAACTTCTATAAAATGAACACTTTATCTCAATGAATAACTCATGAAGGGTGGGATGGATAATCACGTATCACTTAACACACTCAGGATATCCAATAAAGATGCAAGGATACCCATGAGGTTTAATTTTATTATGTTTCTTGTTAAGAACATGGGCTATAACAAGAGATCTAGATACTCAAAATTACATAACTATGGGTTTTTAACTGCACCATGCTTTAAAAGGAGTGACTCTTTTCAATGTTTTATGAGGAAACTAGTTTTGGATATAATAAGCACAATTGATGGCCTCAACACAATATTAAGGTGCAAGATATTTAGAGTGTAGCATATACTTTTACATTTTATTCAAGGGCCTATTCTTGCATTCTAAAACACCATTTTTTGAGGACTATATGAAACTTTAAGTTGTAGTTCAATCTCCTCTGAAGTACAAAATTGCAAAATATTTATACTCACCACATTGTCCATGCATAAAATCTTGATGGATTTATTTGACTATTTTTATACAATGTCCTTAAAGTCCTAAAAGTGTTAAAATACCTTAGAATTCAAAATAATATAATGCACCCATTCATACCTTTAAAAATCATCAATGAAGGTAAGAATATACCTAGTCTTGCTAAATGAAAGCTATGGAAAATGACCATAAATATCATTGTGGACTAGTTCTAAAATCTATGTAGCTCTCTATGATTTGCCTTTATCATATTTATCTTCACAATGCTCACCAAGTATGCAACCCTTGTAAACACCATTAGAAAAATAGACACAAGGAAACCTTGAAACCATGTCATTATGACTATGTTGTTTCATGTAGTGATAGTTAAGATGATCGAATCACTCATGCCATAATGTACTCACCCCATCAATATGGGAAAGTAGATTAGTAAAGGGTTGATAAAGATTAAAATATGGAAAAGTATACAACTATGACTAGTGTTTTGATTTCTCACCTAATACAATAGAATTATTATGCAATTCCTTAATAACCACATAATCTAGTGTGAACTCAATTCTTTACTTGAACTGATATGAGTGATATAATAAATAGTTAAGAGATTAGTTAATAATGAGGGAACACATAGTGTATCTTGAAATGTCCCATCACTCACTTCAATAGACCCTCTCCAACAAACTTGTATAGAAGGATCATCACCCATCAAAATGAAAGACATAGAACAAGGCTCCAAGGATGATAAAATATCTTGTGATGGATCCATGTGGTGCGAGGTACCAAAATAAATGACCCATGTGAAAGGCTGCCATATAAATACAATAAGGGCCTTGCCCTTACTATTATATTTTACCTTATAAAATTCCTATGCCAATAAAATCTATTTGACTAAATCAAGGACACTGATGTTCTTTTTATCAAACATATTTCTTAGTTGATCAATTTATTTCTTCATACAATTAGTTTCACCATTCCCAAGTTTCCTATACTCGACAGATTTGAGCATCTCTTCTTAGGTTTCCCACTTTAAGAGGAGGTATAATTTGATGCTTTAGAATTAGCATTAGTTTGTTGATCTTCTCTTTACACTTGGTCCTTGTTGTATTTCTTCTCCTTATTGTTTGTTGGAAACCTTCTATTTGTCATGAGTCATAATTAAGGCATGTGATTTAGAGGACTTAATTGTACCCATATGAATAATCTTATTTTACTTTCATATCAAGTCAGCAGCAAAATCATCCAATAATGGCATGGCTCATGTAGCTCCAAGGGCGTGCCTAGTGGCATGAAAGGTAGAAATGAAAATAGAATATTCAAAACCCAATTTAAAAAGGATTAAAAGGATCAATTGTTCATTATTTTTATCTATCTAACATGGTTTCAAATTCAACTTGAGTGATTTTAATTTTGTGAATAAGTCTTGTATTATATCAAAATTTCATAGCCTCAAACTAATAATTTGTTATTTAGCTCATGACCCCTCATTACATCCTTATTCCCAAAGAGTTTTTCTAGTGTGGTGCAAACATCGTTAAGATTATTTGTAGATTCAATATGAAAGAGTAAGTCAAGATAAATTGATAGGAGTAACAAGCTATAGGAATCATCACATCTGTTAAACCACTTCACCATTCTTCATCATGTGTTGGTTTTGTTTCAATACCCATAGTGATTCAGTGTAAACCTTTACTCCTCAAGAATATTTTTACTTTGATTTTCAACTCAATATAGTTTAGTGATGTAGGAAGTGGAACCATATTCTGATTCATAGTGTAGCAATGTGGTATGTGCTAAACTGATAGTATGAGAGAGACAAATAAATAAAACCACCAAAAATTTAAGAGACTCAATTTTTTAGGTCCTGAGAATAACACCAATACATAGATCTTGAAAAAAATTGCACTTTCTAAAAAAAATTATGCCTCAAAAGGATTTTCATGTTGAAATTTATGTGATTTTGAAGTTCTTATAAAAACTCCACGTTAAAAAAAAAATATTGGTCTTGCAAAAAATTTAGACCCAAATTCTCAAACAATAGTTAAGCCACCTTTGTTTGGGTTATGACAAAGGGATAAAATACCATATAACCATGGGCTAATCCCTAGGCTGAGTGATGCATGCATCTCTATAATATTCAAAAATAAATGAGTAGAAGAGACATCATGTTGTAGAGGTGAAGTCAAACGTAAGTAATGAGAAGTTTGTCTTCAATAATCAAAGATTGCATTATGAGCATTGGTGAAAATAGCTTTAGGAAAGGTACATTTATAGAGAATAAAAATGCCACCAAATAAGAGGTGGGTGTGCATCTCAAAATTATAAAATAGGTTAAACCATATTTTCTTAATGACTTACTATAACACCTAATTAAGATAAACAACATGTGTAGGAAATCCCATGTAATGGTATAAAAAATCTACACTAACACTAGTCACATGATGGCAATCTTTGGATTGAGCCTAAAAATAATATCCGACCATCCATTTGGTTGGTTAATGCCTAAAATAGTGTACATGCATAAGTATATAAATCAAGGAAAAAATGTTGAGAAAACATGGCTTATCTAGGGAATACTAATTTTCAAAGATAAATCTATTGTGAGGTCCTTCCAATGAAGACGCCTTCAACATAATAAAAAACCAATATTGATGTATGTATAAATTTTTAATTAGAATAGATAAAGTTTAACTCTGATGGGGTTATAAAAATGTATTCATGTCTTATAGGGTGTGGTATTATTAGAGACCCCTTTGGTAAATGTTTAATGTTTTTTTCTCTACACATTGGGAGATATACTAATAACATGAGAAAGGCAAGGGAACTACTAAAGGGAGTTTAGATGGAAGTATTGAGATGGTGTAAGGAGTTGATAATTTAAGGATAATCTCAGGTTTAATCAATGTAGTTAAATGGGTAGTGTTAAATCTTGGTGAATTAGAGGTGTTGTATAGGAGATTATGTGTCTTTTATCTAAACTAAATAAATTGGCATTCAAGTACATTAAAAGATATGGAAATGAGAGTAGAAAGAGGGTTGGTAATGGTAATGTTGGATTGCATATTATCATTTTAATTCTTGATAAAACGTTGAATCTACCCTTTCCTGATGGATTACAACGCATAGTGGTCTATGGAATTATTCATATGGAGGACTAGAGAATTGATTGAATGAGTAAAAATATATTATCAAAAAAAAATAAAAAATAAAAATTTGGAAAGAATAAAAATATGATCAAAATGAAATTAAAATATATGTGAATGAAAACATTGAAGATCATTTTAAGTGGCATTATTCATCCTCCGGCTATGTGTATCTCATGTTTTATCACCATTGATGGAACTTCTGGGAAATCACCCTGCTTGTTGGGTACATGACATGTTTATCTTTCATCACTTTCCTTTAATAAATATTAAGCATCTGCATGATGAACATTGGAAAGGTAGAATGAGACAAGTGTATTTATTTACTTAATCAGATGGTGATGATTAGATAGATGCAAATCCAATATATGTGCTTTGTGCATATCTAAAGTGGCCACTCAAGAAATTAAAAGAGCAAGGGGTTCCTAAAGCCTTTGGGTCTAATAGAGACAAAGGGAAGAAAAAATCCAAAATTTTGACTATGGATTATTTGGGTGATCATTTATCTGGGTATGTTATTCAATAAATTTACAACCCATACACACAAATTTAGATTTATAAAATATGAAATTGGAAAAATAAATTGATGGGATGGAGGAGGAAGACATAGGTAATTTGCTCAAGAATATTATGCAATAATTTGAGCAGTCAATTGGGTGAATTAATATGTGTAATATTACTTAGTCTCCTAGCTATGTAAATCTTTTGTTTAATTCAACTAGTCATTTTTATTGCATGAATATCATTCTAAACTTCAATGTCAAATTCACTTCATAGGGGTGGATTTATTTCACCATCAACACTTAATGGTGGAAGGGTTAAGGACACTAAGCAAGGAAAAAGTGTAAATAGTTAGAATATTGTAGATGTATTTATCTTTTGATGAAATGTGTGACAATGCTACCTAAAATTAGAAAATGAAGATGATGTGGTTGAAAACATGAATGTTACACCTAAGAATATGATTATGGTAGACTAAGTGTTTGATGTTTATTTCCCTTTTTTTATGCATAATTTAATTTGTATAATCTATTTAGTATGATCGGGTGACCTTTATAATTTTTCCTTAATGAATATGTTGGTTAAGACTAGGTCAATTTTATGTGTTAGATTTTTTGAATAAAATTACAAGATGAAGACAATTGTAATCAAGAATAACTTTCACTTTTGAAGTTAATAGATAAAAATCTAGTCAATTTATCTTTTATATTTTGTGTCCTTAGATTAATAGAGATAAGCTCTACAATCCTAAAAATGAAAAATACCTTTGTCATATTTTCTAGTAATTCAAGTTTGATGTCATGGGGTTTCCATTGATAATTAACCCAAAACATAAGCATGGATTATTATGGGGTTTAACCAATAAAATTTATAATAATTGTATGCCTTTCAAGCCAATATCAGACATTTTCAAACTCAAAGACTTGCAAAATAACATCATGAGAATTTTCTTACGAAAGGGCTAAATTACCTTGTGCAACATATTCTACACAAATTTCTGTGCCTTTTTTCATCCCATAGTCTCCTCCTCTTGCTTGAGCAATATCTAATAATGCATGTTTATGTGGGGATCTCATTAAATAATAGACCGCCACCTAAAATAAATAGGACTAAACTATAAATGTTTTGTTTCCTATTACATGCAATAAAATACTACAGAGTTGAGTAACCAATGATGGTGTCAATAGTCAAGGGACCAAAACCCTAGGACATGAGAGAGATATGACAGACACTCCAAACAATTTCATTCACTTTTTTCATGGGTAGGGGGAGCAGACATTCAACTCACTTTTTTTTAATGATAATATTAATGATATATTATTGTATGTTATTAAGATTAACCAAATATAATTATTTAAGTATTAATATAAGGTGCTTTCTAATTCATGAAAACATTAAGGTTCAAATATTTTAGTGTACATAATACTCAGGAAGATTCAACTAAAGGCTCAATTGTGAAAATATTAAAGGTGTACACACCGTCTATTAGATTTCAAACAAATGCACTAATCTTTAATTTAGTCATAATGAAAGATTAAGATGATAAGATGTAAATTTTAAGAAGTAGAGAATTGCTTAAAATATCATCTTTTTATGTAGACAAGTATTCAAAGTAAATGCGACAAGAAAAATTACTGGAATGGGAAAAAGTGGGGATATCTAGATCAAAAGGAAAACGGGCATGGTTGTGCTGAAAATACATTGTTTTTTAATTATTGATTATTTTTAGTGTTTTAAAATTTAATTTGAAAAGAAGGTATACAATAATTAGTCTCTATATATATTTTTTTGATTTGTTATTTAAGTTAAAATAATTTTATATGTTATATTAATTTAAATAATAACATTTTTATTAATTTTTTATATAATTATTCATATATATTTTTATATAATGTATATCAATTT